>JACXGK010003008.1:0-32181 GCA_016801125.1 Novumbra hubbsi | reverse complement strand
ATTGTTACAGTACATCTGGAACCATCGTCAATACTTGTTCTTTTGTTTAGTCATTAGTATATTCATTGTCCACTCGTCCAGGGCCAGTGTATTGAGTAGACAACAAGCTTGACCCTAACAGCCCTGTGTTGAACTTTGACCCTTTAGACTATTTGGTTAAATATTCCCATGGGTCAAGTGGGCCTTCATTTGCATGCAGTTGTGTGTTTGTGTGTGTAAGTGTGTGTCTGTGTGTGGGGGGGCTTTGGCTATTTGTCTGCCAATGGTCAATTAAATATATAATTAACTGGTGAGGAGTTAAATATTTCAGGGGGTATTGACTGATCTTGGAAAGATGGAGAGAGAGGGAGGCAGAGATGGAGGGAGGCAGATAGGAAGGGAGGCAGAGAGGGAGGGAGGCAGAGAGAAAAAGAGGCAGAGAGGGAGGCAGGCAGAGACGGAGGGAGGCAGAGAGGGAGGCAGAGAGGGAAAGAGGCAGAGAGAGAGGGAGGCAGAGAGAGAGGGAGGCAGAGAGGGAGGCAGGCAGAGACGGAGGGAGGCAGAGAGGGAGGCAGAGAGGGAAAGAGGCAGAGAGAGAGGGAGGCAGAGAGAGAGGGAGGCAGAGAGTGGGAGGCAGAGAGAGAGGGAGGCAGAGAGAGGGAGGCAGAGAGGGATATTAAAATGTTCCTGGGTGAGGTGAGACAACTTTGACAGAAAGACCATTGTAGACAACAATATCTACTATCTACTATACCTAATCTCCCAGATAAATATCTGTGATTTCATGATCTTTCTTTTTTTTCATAGTGATCATTAAAAGTGTCAAAAGTACAAAGTACTTAAATAGGTTCAGCTGTGTTCACCACTTTAGTGAATTGTATGATGGAGTCAGGTATAGGTAGTTGGTAATATAATAAAAACAAAAAGTAAAAAATTATAGATTTAGGTCCCAACTTCCGAACTACTTTTACCTGGGTATGTAGGTCTTTATTTGGAACTTCCTAAAACTGGTGAACACAACAAAGTACTTTTACTTTGTACTTTTACATCTCTGGTGATCATAAAGTTGTTTTCCTAGATGTTGTAGTAAGGTAATTTACCTTGATGACAGGGCTGTGATTTCACACGTTCTAAGCCTCTCAACGCGCGCAGTGGATGCACAGTAACAGAAGCATTTACTGTGTATATATTTAGACTTGTTAATGGCTATATCAGATACATCCCAAAACACTGATCCTCTGGTCCAGTCTGCTATCATAATCATCACAACACCCTGTAAAAGATATACTTCTATAGCCCAGTTTATACCTGGATCACCAATACAATTTTGTTTTATCTTGATCCTGTTTACAATAGCATCAACTTTACAACTTTACAACTGTTCAAGGCCGCTGTTTGGGCCGAATGTATGCTTGTCCCAACTCGACCAGATCTGAACCAAATACATGGACAAACTTCGTTAACAATACGTAGCCTTTCAAGGCCTGTCAGGACAACCCCAAAACAAAATGGCCAGTCAAACAGAAAGAAGAAAGGCATCACATTTTCCAACGGTCTGTGCTTAATGGAACTGTGTCTGTAGACATTTCAAGCCACTAACAATGCAAAACCTCAAGCCACTGACTTGTGACTGACAAACTTCTCCTGCCTTTTAATCTGTAGGTAGCTATTTAAATATAATTCTTGGGAATAGTCTCAATGTGATGGTGGCGGTTAAACGAGAAGGAATGTTTTGTTTCAGTTTGGACCAGGCTGTGTAAATACCATCATCAGTACAAGTTAATGGTTGCTAAGTGACTGGCTCACTGAAGGATGTGTCTTTTCAATTGGATGATAAATTGTTGTGTAAAACAATATTTCTCAACACATTGTTAGGTTTATTTCAAATATAGTAACATTTAATTAGTAATTTACTGTAGTGTAATTAATTAAATATATTTCACCATTGATGTCATAAGAAAACAGTTAACCTGTGACTAATATTACAAATCACAACAATGCAAAGCGCATTGAATTCTTAGCTAAAATAGTCTGCTTCCTCATTTCAACTATTGAACAAGAGTGATCATACAATGACTATGAGTTTTGGTTAAATCACTTCACTGTGTTGTTTACCAGCTTGATTTTATGCAAAATGAGAACAGAATGCACATCTAATATAGGTAAAACTGCTCAAATTATTTTCTCAAAAAAGATTATTTACAATTATTGATACAAATGTGTTACAAAAAAAACTTTAATAGCTGGACCTTCCCATTTATATGCAGGAACTCATGTTTCACTGTGGTACAGATATAGAGACAAGACGTCTGACAATGGAATCCAGTTCTCATTTAAACTAATAGTGACATACATTCAATTCCAGGTGCTGATGTTTATGTCTTGATGAGAGTAGAGGCTTTATTCAGGGATCTCATTTAATATATGTTTTGACATGGAGGAAATGTCTAACTTGGGTTTTGGGGAGTTGATGACCCTTAGAGCAACTTTAACATTTCTTAAAATGTTTTTCTTGGATGATCGCCTCTTGGGCCATCATCCTTCCTATGTGTGTGGGTGGGTACACTTACCCAGGTCCTAACCCTGGGAGAATCATCACAGCTCCAGTTGATTTAAATTACTTCAGTATTGCCATATTAATGGAGCTGTGTATTTTTTGTCATAATTGCTGCCTAACCTGGGCAACACTTTATGTCATTTAATTTCTAGAAACATATGTATAAACAAATGAAAAATGTTTCATAAAATATTTTCTGCGTGTTAATAATTGTGACACGTTTTTGAGAAAGAAAATTCTGCATCAGAGGTTCGATTTCTCTTTAATTTCTGTCCCTTCTAACAAAAACAATATGTACCTAAATTCAAGTTACATACACGCAGACACAAACACACACACACACAAATACAAGACAAACACACAAATGCACATACACTCAGCTGAAAATGGTCCTTCCGCTCACAAACCCAATGTTACATGATCATTATACATGATGAAGTAATTAAGATGACAATTATGTAAATGGTTGTTGTGAAGAGGGGGATTTGAGATGTTGAAACTGGTTGAGTGATCCAAAAAGAGGAGGGTTAGATAGCTTGCAGTTCGTCCAACTCCTCTGAGCAACACATTCACACACACACAGAAACAAACAAACACTTTTACGTTCGGTCCTAATACTGGATTTAGATTTAGCAAGTATTCTGGCAGCATTCACACTTTGTTTTCCATGGGTTGTGAATACAAAAGACAGAATAAATGAAAGCTTTGGTAAGCCTTTCAAAGTCAAAGTCTTCTTATTGTCAAATGCACCAAATAACATTGTGCCTTTCTGAGCAGTGAAATTCATGGCACATGGAATTGACGCAGCAATATATAGAAATATATATATACATAAACCATAGCAATTCTATACGTAAGCTAGCAGCAATTCCAAAGGGGGATATGAAAGAAATATGAAATAATATACATTTAAATATTAGTGTAAATGTGCCTATGACTGGTCCATAAAAGATGTTTAATGTAAATTGAATGTGCTTAAAACGTACTCAGAGCATTTGAAGTGTTTATGTGATCAATATGACCATTCACCGCTCAAAAGAAAAAAAAGGAGGGTTGGACAGCGGCATAACTGTTATCTGCTCCTTTGTGCAAGGAAGAACAGGAGGTGCATTGCCAGAGCCCTACAAAATGACCTCCAGCTAGGTACTGGTCTGCATGTTTTTGATCCAACTGTCAGATTTTTCGGGGGCCAAAATTGGCAGATGAGTCCACAATGAGCATGTGACAGACGTGAAAACGTCTGGAGACATCTTGGTGAACGTTCCATCCAGCATGACCGGTTTGGTGGTGGGTCAGTGATGGTCTGGGGAGGCGTATCCTTGGAGGGCCGCACAGACCTCCACATGCTAGCCAACGATAAACTGCTGTTGAAAATCCTCAGACCCATCCTCAGACCTGGTGCGTTGGGCCCTGGTTTCCTCCTGGTGCAGGACAATACAGATCCCATACCAGGTAGTAATGCCGCCTGAGAGGATGCTTTCAAGGTGCACCTTTATGAGTTGGTTAGTTTCTGCAGACATGCCAACCTTTTTTAGTTTATTTCTTTTGCGCCGAGTCTGCTTGCCTGGACCAGGTAAGGTCAGCTTGGATGAACACAACTAGGAACCTGAAGTCAGAGACTCTCTCCCCTCGGTTGATGTTTTTAGAGGCATGATCTCCACTCGGCTGCTCCATGGTCATCTTAGTCCTGCAGACGATGAGATGTAGCCAGGTCCCCTGCCTCTTCTCTGTATGCGGTCTCAATGTTGTTGGAGACAAGACCCAGGATGGCTGTGTTGTCTGCCAAGTTATGGATGACGTTGGAGCAGTGTGTGGCCAAGCAGTCTTGTGTGAACAGGGGGTACAGCAGGGGCCATAGTACACAGCCCTGGGGGGCCATAGTACACAGCCCTGGGGGGCTCTGATGCACAAGGAGGCTGGCCATTCTCACCAACTTGGGTCTGCATGTCAGAAAGTCAGTCTGTCTGAGGTCTGTCTTCCCCCAATCTCTTCTGGCTTGCTGTCCCTGCCTCTTTTCTCTTATTTTTTTCTGTCTTTCTCTTGATCGCTCTTGTTCTCTCTCTCTTTGTCTGAATCTCTCAATCTTTCTCTCCATGTGTGTTTGAGTGTATTATGAAGGACTACTATTCCACGTGCAGGGCAGACTTATCTATAAGCATGCGACTAATTTTCAACTCTCTTGCAATTTTAAGAGTGACACCTGGTGCAGTATCAAAGTGATTTGTCTTTAGTGAATAGCCCTTTTAGATTGGTTGGTGGTCTTGCCAGGTATTTAAACTTCGCACCTGTTCCACTGGTGGGGTTAGTCATTCTTTTGGAAGTAGCCTGGTCAGCTTCAGATGTTTTATTGGTAGTTAGTATCCGTAAACAGGGTGTATCACATGGGCTATTCACACTGCCCAAAATGATTCTCTTCTTTGTCCCCATACTCCTAATGTATTTGCTGCTTTTGACACTGTGACACCATTAGTTCCTCATTTCAATCTTCTTCAAGAGGAGCAAATTCGACTCAGCAAACTCCCGGATTGCATCCTATCTGGCAGGCCAGTTTCTCCAGGATCATGGTGGTTCCCAACCTTGCACTATGGAGAAGTGTCTACCTTCAGGTCGTGGCTATCTACCCTATGGCAAAAAAGAGTAGAATCACAACAAATGTGTTATGAAATGTAATAGCAAAAGAAAATCATAAAATACTCATCTCCTGAGGTGAATTGATGGAACTTAGCTGTAAAGCTAAACATATATATAATAACTTGCATGATATGATATACATTTCAACAAATGTAGTAAATCTTCAACACAAGAACACTTGCTTTTAAACTGTGAGGCAAATATTTATTTTAGTTCTGCATGGTGGTTAAACATGTTTAGGTAAGGCCCCCATAAGGCTAGGGCCAGCACTGTCCATATCAGCACACTCATAAACCATGGAAAAACAAACATGAATAGAGATATTGATCTGTGTCTATAGCAGTCCCTGACACAGCACATAGCACCATCTCTTTTATGACTTGCAGCTTTGGATGCCTCTACATGCAACAGCAATGACGGAGACTTTATAAGACCGTCTTGCAAGGATTTGGACTTTTATTGACATATTGAGTTGAGGAAGTCTATGTGGCAGTTAAGTTCCCATGGGAACATTGGAAAACAAAAGAAAATATATATAACGAATGTATGGATATATCCCTTAAACATGCTGATGGATAGGCAAATGTATAATATCAATATAAATCAGATACATTAATACACATTTTAAACTAGTTTTAAACACATTTCAAATAGTCATTAAAAAATTCAACAGCACACATTTTTTGTGACTCGAGGGTCAACAAATTCATACACAAACCTTTGATTTTTTTTGTGTCTTCTTTGAAACTGTAAATGTCTGAAAATAGACTATTGCCATGAGTATAATACCTTTTCCATTAAATCTATCTTGTTGACACTTTTTTTTCTTCTACTCAATGTAAATAACTTTGATCCACTTGATAAATCAAATTAATAAGAGAATTGCTGGATTTAGATTTTACAGTACATGAAATAAAATCTGTATTTTCCCACAATTACTGAATTTCAATAACATTTCGTAGGCATTGACATGTTTACATAGAAACACATCTTATTTGTTTGCTAGAACATTTTGCATGTTAATATCCATTCCTGCATAATTTCGAAGAGTCACAGAATCTCAGTCGTGGCACAATGTCGGTGGCTTTAAATTTGCTAAATCAGGTTGCTGGTTATTGTTTTGAATACAACACCACATTTTCTTTACGAGCGACTGGGTAAACATTTGGACACCTGTAAGCTGAGAGTGTCGAGGGTGCTTGTCAGCAGGATCATATCGCTGTGGTAACAGTGACAAAGCAAACTGTTGACTCACGAGCGGTGGCACTTTCCCATGACGATACGTTGGAGAAGGCTCTCAGTTGGTCTGAGTGACATCTGTCCGTCTCTCGGCATGTATCAAAGTTTCTCAGTTGTTCTTTTTTCATTCTCAGTCTTTTGATTGTCCCTCTTTCTCCATCTCTTTCGTTTTTCTCTCTGTTTCTCTCTTGTTCAATGCATGTTGCCAACAATACTTTCCAATTCGGTTCTCTTGGTTTGAATGGAGATTTACCGCCATGTCATTTTTATCATTTTATTTTGTCCTTCTTTTTGATGTCTAGAATATTCCAAGACTTGTGGGCGTGCATGTCAGCACATCCGCGTGTTTTTCTATTACCCATCAGTCAACGCCTCGGAAATCACTCCTCAGTATTAATCAGACGCGGCCGGGGCCTGCAGGGGAAACAGGCCGAGACAAGGCTGACCGTACCGTCTCCCGGTCCACCAGTCAAAAGGTCATCGCTGGCCGGGATATTCTCACCTCAAATTACAGGGTTTCTACAAAGTATATTCTCAACACTCTCAAAAATCCGGATCTTTTCCGCGTGTGGTTAAAGCGTTACAGTTTGTATCATGGTTTGCCCGGCGCTAGACACCACAGCCTTGTCAACCTAATAGCCAGCAAGTTGAAACGGGTAGTATTACCGATTCATAGCCATTCATGTGGAAGAGGAAGTTGTTATGTTGTTCCGTAATGTGTTCTCCGGCTTGCCGAATATCTCCTGGTTTTGGGGGAGGCCTGAAGAAGGTGCCAGATGTTTTTTTTTCTTATTCAACCTCTAAATAGATATTGCTTCTGCAGACATGATAGTGAAACACCATCCCCTTGTGTCCTACCTAAACAGCCTCGGTAATCAGTGCAGTCTTGCAGTGCAGAGGTTTGGCAGCCAAGCCTCCATTGACGATGGCTTGGAAGATTAGTATTCTGTTCTTGAGGGTCATATAAATGCATATAAGTGCCTATGAATACGTGTGTTTCTGTTCTGTGTTTTGGCCTGCTGTGTGTGTGTGTGTATCTCAAAGGGCCACGTTGAGCATATGGTGGCATGAAGCCCACTTCCTCTAACATGAGCAAACAAAACCGGGGAAGGCATGAAGGAGGGGAGAGAGGAACTCTTTCTCTCTATCCCTTTTAATTGCAACCTCCTGCACTATCTCTCTAAATGCCCCCCCCCAACCCAAAAGTATTGACAACTCCCTTCCAGTATTTGGCAGTTTTTTTTCCACCAGTTCAAATGAGCCTAAGAGCAAATAGCCAGCGAGTCATCGGACAGGGTGAGTGTTTAGTGGTTCTTCTCCCCTCTTCTTTCCATGCCTCCCATCCTGTCAGTCAGAAAACTCCCCCAAGTTGCCAAATTTTGTCTTACGTTCCTTTCACGGTCCTCCCACACACACACACACACCTCTAAAATGATGTATTCTCTGCTTTATTCACTTTCCTCTCTGTTTCACTTCACCCTCTTCTCTCCCCTATTTCACTCCCTCTCTTCCATGTTTAACTCCCCCTCTTCTCCCCTTTTGCACCCACCCAATTCTCCCCTGTTTTACTCCCATTCTCTTCCATGTTTAAGTATCCCCCATCTCCCTTTTTTCACTCCCCCTCTTCTCCCCTTGTTTCACCCTCCCCTGTTTCAGCCTCTCTTTCCTGTTTCACTCCCCCTCTCTCCCCCTTTCACTCCCCTCAATCCCCTTTCGTTTCACCCCTCAAGTCCCTTCCCCGGTTTCTCTCCACTTTGTCTCCCTTCATCCAGATGTGTTAATCAGAACGCCCTGTTAACACGTGATTCTCTCCATATGTCTTCTAAGGACTCCTATGGGATAACTGGTGGGAGTTTGTGTGTGTGTTTAATGGGTGTGCGTGTCTGAGAACGTGCACGCGCGTGTGTGTATGCAATTGTTTTAGAATGTTTGTGTGTGTGCGTGTATCGGTGCGTGTATGCATGTGTAAACCCAGCCGGTCCTGTCCAGTGGGACACAGTGCGTCTGTCGGTTCGTATCAACCTCTTCTCCCCATGAGTGGACGCGCTAATCCCGGGGTGGGCCGTGGGTGTGTGTCTGTGTGTGTGTAAGGAAGAGTGTGCTATTCTAAAGGAGGGTCCTGCCTAACATCCCATGAAAACAGTCCATTCACCAGCAATTAGAGCACCAGGCCCTGGATCCTCCTCTACACCTCCAGGGGGAGATCAACAGACAATAAAGAAGGGGGAGGGGTGAGAGACAGAAAGAAAGAGAGAAAGAGAGGCAGAGAGGCAGGGAGACAGAGAGAACAAGAGGGATAGAGGCAGGGAGACAGAGAGAAAGAGAGGGTGAGAGGCAGGGAGACAGAGAGAAAGAGAGAGGCAGAAAGGCAGGGAGACAGAGAGAAAGAGATGGAGGGAGGCAGAGAGGCCGGGAGACACAAGGAAAGAGAGGGAGAGAGGCAGGGAGACAGAGGCAGAGAGGCAGGGAGACAGTGAGAAAGTTTACAAAACATAGCTGTAGCGGGAGAGTTTGAGAAAACGACAAATTGAGAGAGAGAGAAAGAACGCCACGATGAGGAGAGCCTTCTAGACAGACATTGAGAGAGATGGTGACGGTGAGATTGAAGGATGTGCACGTGACAGAAGCTTAGCTTTGGGGTTTGCTCCGTGTGCTCGTGTGATCTTTTCCATGTGCGCGTGACGGTGTTGGGAATGCCATTCCATCACATGACCCTCGGATCAGGGCACTGGACCTGATGCGCCTCCTTCAGAGGCTGACACTTCCGTTTTCTGACGCGGTCTCTGGTCGAGCGCCATCAGAGAGAGCCTGGAAGAGGACCGAGAGAACCAATATGGTGGGGGGGGGGGAGAGGATGCTGAGGAATCAAGGTTAAATAGTAATAAAAAAGAAACGACAGAGGAAGGAAAGCAAAGAGCTGTAGCAGTAAACACTGCAGACGGATTCGACAAAAGCACCGCGGAACGTGTCTGATTCAACGAGCGAATGGTTTTTGCAAACACCAGAGTCTCAGACGAGTCCCCTCTGAAAGGTACCTAGGATCATCCCACTCCAACCTGTTGAAACGCGTGTGCGTCCCCCAGATCTCTTGTGTCAGAAAAGCAGCAGCGAGCGACAGTGGTGCATATGCCCACCTTCCAATTGTTGCTACAGGCCACAACCTTGAAAAGTCCTGTTTAAAACATTTCCCTTACATTTTTATTTTTATGTTATCACTATTCACGTTGACAGCCACTTGGCACTTTGGAACATTCAATCTATCAAAGCAGTTTTCCTCTGTTTCAAAACTGCTTCACTGGCTCTTACAGAAACCAAAAAAGTCCCTTTAAACATGAATAAAATAGTATTGCTTTTTGAACTCCCAGGCCCCCCCACCAACCAGCAAACCTTAACGTCACTTTAATTATTCATGCTTGTTCCTGAATAGGTTTGTAATAAAGAATAGGTGTACAGTAAGTAGCATAAAATATTGATTTTGTACATTTCCTTGTGAATTTCTATTCTCTGGAATGATTAAATTTTTCATATTTTTGGCGCATGGGAGGTTTCTGACGAATTCATCCCTGTTTATTGTGTGTGCACACGACTGGAGCTCCCAATTTGAAGGAATGAATTATGCAGCTTGGTGTGTTTGTGTGTGTGTGCATGTTGCCCTGTCTATCTCCGTGAGTGTGCGGGAGTTTGTGCGTTTTTGGGGATTGTGCGTCAGTGTATATAAGTATTCATCTATATTATGCATACAGGTGTGTGTGTGTGTGTGACTTCCCATGCATTGATTTGGACATCATAGCAAATAGCTCCCAAATCACATAAAGGGATGAAGGAGAGTCAGTGTATGTCTGTGTGTGTTTCTCTGTGCATATTTGTGTGTAGGCTGGCTGGAAGGCTGGCTGTGAAGAGATAATTAACACAGCGGTGTGATTATCCATTCAGACCACTGGCCAAAGGCTCAGAGATAGAAACACACAGAGATAGACGGAGAAAAGGGAAGAGAGAGGAACACAGAGAGGAAAACAGAGAAAGACAAGAGAAAGGGGAAAAGACAGAATTATGTTGCAGTGGAGATGGAGGTAAACAGAGAGATTAGCACTTAATAATCAATATTCCACCTGATCATTACATATTACATTCATAAAATGTATGGTGTCTACCGAAATCCCCAAACAGGAAATATATAATCCGCTTTATCCGCTTGAAATGTATAGTGTATACTCAATCCGCTTTATATTGAAATGTTTACTGTATACTCAATCTGCTTTATATTGAAATATATGCTTTATACTCATTTCACATTATATTGAATTATATATACTGCTTACTTAATCCACTTTATATTGAAATGTATGCTTAATACTCAATCCTCCTCTTATTTACACTTTACAACCTCCTACTTTGATGCGGCAATTCCACCAAAATATATTTTCTTGTGAAAATACACAATTTCAGCTACCAAACTACTTAATATGTAACCGAAATATTTATAATATAAATAAGATAGTCCAATTCCACAGCCCTCAAGTGTGATAAAGCCTATAGACCACATTAAATTTGGACTGAGCCAGCTGTGTTTTTTACATAAAATGTTCCTATGTCAACTATTGGTTCATTGCAATAATGAGCAGAACATTTGAAAGAAGAAATGGTGGCTTTACTGCTGATGAACGTTCCAGAATGTTGGAAAAGTTGGGTGCTCCAAGAACTTTAAAAGTCAGACACGAGGAGTTGTCAAACTTCTTAATGTCATAGATTTGTTTTTTTAAATAGACCAATGTGCGCCAAAAAGTTATGAATTTTTATTATGAGTGGAGACAAACTAAACCACTATAATTGTGACTGTCTCTGTATGACCTGTTAACTAGACACAGCATAATTAATTCAAGGATGCCTGACATTAAACATCAGGAAGAAGCTAATCTTTTGGCTGAATACTTAACATGAAAAATAACCCAAACAAAGAAAGAAGAAGTATTGCATAGCCAAGCAAAAGGGGGTTGCCAAGGGAAGATGTAAGATGTTGGTTAACGGTTGGTCAAGAGTCAGTGATCGCTGTGAGAAAATATAAGTCAGCAGAATTAGAAATGATGGAAAAGAAACTGATCATGTTATACAGATTACTTACAAACAGAAATAACAATAAAAATATCACCACATTTTGCAGAACAATTACAGATCGGATACTTTTGGAGAAAGGGTCTGTTGTCATAAAGTTGACAGAACAGTGTGACAAGGTTGCCAAAAGTTAAAGTTAGATAAAATGAATTACCATTAACACAATTAACATGACATTTATACATTTCCACAGACATTTCTAAAAAGAATTAAGAGAATGCATACTCATTACAGTAAAACACCATGTCAATAAAACCTAGCAGGGATATCAATCTGTTCAGTTAGTGTTCTGTCCAGTTCACGATTGTGAATCAATTTGACCTGTTTTGGTGAGAGTAACAACAGGTGCAAAAGCAAGACAACCCCACAAAGGGAATGATTTTGTGGGTTGTGGCCACAGACAATTGCTCTCTCCTAATCCTTCCTGACAAATTTTTCAGGTTGCACTTGCAGTCCAGCTCCTCCAGGATGGCAAATCCATATAAACCAATACACAAAGGTTTGATGTGTCTCCCAGTACCATCTCAAGGGCATGAAGGACATACCAGTTGACTGGACAGGGCCAAGAGCTGGACATGGCCATAAAAAGTAAATCCTATAAGCAGAACCAGTATCTTCTACATTACGCAAGAAGAAACAGGAGGAGCACTGCCAGAGCCCCACATAATGATCTCCAACGGGCTACTGGTGTGCATGTTTCTAACCAAATTGTCATGAACAGGGTCCATGAGAATGACATAAGGGTCCAATGTCCTCTAGTGGGACAGCCCAACACCATGCAGTACTGTTAGCATTCCCCGGAGAAAGCCAGAATTGGCAGGTCAGCCATTAGTGCCCCATTCTCTTGACAGATGAGAGCAGGTTCACAATGAGCACATTCGACAGACGTGCAAAAGCCTGGAGACACCATTGTGACACCACTGCTTACAACATCATTCAGCATGACTGGTTTGGCGGTGGGTCAGTGATAGTCTGGCAAGGCATATCCTTGAAGGGTCGCGCAGACCTCCTAGCCAACATGCTAGCTAACGGTACTCTGACTGCTGTTGAGTACCGGGATGAAATCAGAACTTGTCAGAACTTACATTGGTGCAGTGGGCCCTGGGTTCCTCCTGATGCAGGACAATTCCCGGCTTCACGTGGCCAGTGTTTGTAGGCAGTTCCTGGACGACAAAGTCATGGATGCCATTGACTGGCCCTCACGTTCCCCAGACCTGATTCCAATTGAGAACCTCTGGGACGTTATGTATTGGTTCATCCAGCGCCGACAAGTTGCGCCACAGACTTTCCAGGAGCTCACTGATGCCCTGATCCAGGTCTGGGGGGAGGTTTTTCATCTCTGGAGGACATCTACTGAGGATACCTACTTATTGAATGAGGAATCTGAATTGATCCCAATAAAACGTTCCTGGTTTGGACTATTGAATAATATTGCCTTTTCAAAATCTGAACGCACATATTATTTTACCTTTATTCACTTTATGTGTTATTTTGGTCCTTGGTGTCCAGTTCAATTTAAATCACTTTCCACAGGGGCCTAGCGCGTAACCCTACAGGTGGGTTACATTTAGGCAGAATTTCTTTTTGCCCACAAACAAACACACACGCATGCTCACATCAGTAGGAAAGTGGCCACAGAACATTTTGTTCAAAAAAACAATTGATTTCCCTGTTCCCAGCCCATAACCTTCAAAATAATTATAAAAGTAACAATAAAATAATTTTTCCTTAAATGATCATAAGCAGTAGATTTTTACTTTTCCTGATCCCATTGGTTACTACACTTGTGAAGACACAGTGTGTTCTTACAAACGTTGGAGAGTTTCTTTTTACTTCCTTATGGAGAGCATTGTTTGATTGTATAAGATCTTGAGAGGGAGAGAGAAGGGAGGGTGGGGGGGTCTGGTGTCTGGTACAGTAGTTTACTGGGATTCGCTCCAGCCTGCAGCTCCTTCTAAAGCACTACATTAAATCAGTTTACCTCAGCCTGGAGTGCTCTAAGGGCAATAACTCTGGTCTCCCCAGTTCCCCTACAAGCCCCCCCACTGCCAGTCCCCCGGCTCACCATCATCCCAATCACACGCATGTCTAGGTGCAATAGGGCAGCTTACTTAATCCCCAGGAACATATAGTACCAAGGAAGCACATTTCAGTAGTAGCCAAGCATCAACATATCGGTTTCTACTACTCAAGGATAATTCATACAATATGGTGTGTGGGTGATGAGCTGGAAAGAAAATGTGCACCTCTGTGGATTTCTATGACCGGAGAAAATCCTCGGTTATCTAACGTTTTTTTTTTTTAATATATATATATATATTTGTACTAGCTATATTACTGAAACAGCTTTATTACTAAAACATAAACATAGCTTTCTAATATTGTGTAGAGATCTCATTGTGCAGGCATCAGGTTATATTGGTTCCAATGAGAACCGGAGAGTAATTGCACAAACGGCTCGACCAATCCTGAAGCCGCCTAATATGAATTGCAAGCGCTGCAAAGAGGACTTCATTGTGAGGCAAATATATTTGAGGAGACCTTGAGCATGAGTTTGGATGGGGATCGATGAGCGCCTTTCGCGGGAAAGCCGATTGAGATCAATGAGAATGGATTTAGTCAGGTGGGGTGTGGGCGGTGGGGGGGGGGGGGCGTTATGAATATTAACCGCGTAGAGGCTCGATAAGCGGGACACTTCCCCACAGTCACATGTAACAACTGACTAAAAAAGAGGAATTGTTGGAGGGGGTCACGCTGCGCTAAGATCTGAATGAGACAAAAAGAGAAACAAGATGTGGACTGGATAGACAACTGGACAGGAATGGGGAGAAAACGGAGCCCAGGATCACAATCCTCCCCCAATTCAACAGGGGTGTCCTGCCACTCCCCAACACTCCTCTGCCTTTTCTCCCTTCCTGCACTCTTGCTAACAGAGCCTCCGTTGGGTAAATAAATGAGCGAGCGGACGAAAGGAGGTGCGCGGCACAAAGTGACCCCTCGGCTAATAGCTCACACGCACGCACGCGCTCACACACACCTCGCTGACATCACAGACCGTCTCTACCCCTCTAGCGGATGAACTTCAGGCCCTCTCAAGGGCGTTTCAGAAGAATGCTGTGTCAGTTTGTGTGCGTGTGCTTGTGTGGATAACATGGCCGCTATTATGGAAATAAATAAAACAATCTGTACCTGTGTGTGAAATAGCTTCCAGTCACGTCTTCTGACACGCAACACCTACGGTGCTGCATGTCCTAGTGTGCCTGTCCTTGCTGTCTCCGTGTTGCGTGATTGTTTCAACTTGCTCTGAAATCAACTTTTGTGGCTGTCTCTTTTTGGATAAGCAAGGGTGAGAGGAGAGAAAGAGACAAAAGCAATAATCCCTACGTTCTCTGATTGCCTCTGTCTCATGTTTCGATGTTAATGGTGGCCATGGGAACAGAACAACCACATATTGTGTGACTTCTTTGTTCTATTAACGTTCGGACGACACATAAAGAAACAGTCCAGGACTTTAGCAAACATCTTTTTGGTCTGGATGTGAATGTTGTTTATATGTACTGTATGTATGACATATGACATAGGACACAATTGCACTTTGCTGGCTCAACAGCACCACTTTTACAACTAGTGGCCAGGCTGCATCTTTAAATTGGCTGGGGTTTGGTTTGTGTTTTTCTATTGTAATGAACCGAGTTACAGCATGTTAGGGAACGGTCGAGGTTAGAGTAACTCAATTAAATCGTAGGTGTGGCTTTATACTGCTATGTTTCTGCCTTTTGTAGCTTAGCCGAACAGCAGCCAATCTCTGCTGGTTCTCCCAGGGTGAAAAGGTCTCCAGTATGTTAATGATAGGCCATCGGACCTCAACCATGTGTTTTTGCTCTTAATCTAATGTTTCTGGGTCGTGTGTGTGTGAGTGATGGAGAGAACGTTTGGTGTATGTTTAGTTACAGCACCCTGGACATAACCCAGACCCTGCTCTCAACTCGTCCCTCTGTGTTCCAGAAACCTGCAACTGGACTGCTTGTTTGAATCCACAGAGAAGGAATAAGAAACAGTTGGCAATATTTCTTTCTCCTCTACCTATTTCATTTAGTCTCTCTCTTCCTCGCATGACTCTCCTTTCCCTCCCTCTTTCAATCTCTTTTGTTCTCTCTCACTGTTTCTCTCCCTCTCCCTCATCTCTTTATCAACAATACAGTCAAAAGCAAATGGTTCTCTTACACAGGGCAGACTCTGGGTTGCCAAAGTGATCTTGGCCCAGCTCTACGCTGCGGGCCCTAGACTCCACTTTCTCAACTCTGAGATATGTTCTGTAAGTAATTCCTCTAATTTAGGCTGTGTTGGACACACTGCCAGGCCATAATCTAAGGAATTGCGATCCATTAGCTTGAAGAGGCACAGCTGTGTGTGTGTGCATGCGTGTGTGTGTGGGCAAGTACCCTTCTCCTATACAGAGGAAACTGCAAACACAAGTAGAAGAAAATCTGGGTTTGTCTTTAGTTCAGATTCACATTCAGGTGTATTCATTAGCAAGAGACACAATGCTTAAATATTGACAAATCATCACTCTATACTACATGCAATGTAAATCCATATTAAAATGTTAAATTAAAATAATATTATCCTGTAGAAAAAAAACAGTTTCAATAGCTGTCGGTCGGTCAGTTTGTGTGTGTGTGTGTGTCTTTCTCCTTTTCTTTCCTACTCTTTCTATCTCTCTCACTAGGATATCGTATCTGAACATAAACTTAATGTTTGTGTCTCATCACACCAAGGACAGGAACTACTACTGTAAAATAAACCTCAGTCACTGGAAACTCTAGGCAGTTTGTATACTTTACTGTCAATCAACGTGTGTGTGTGTGTATGTGTGTTTGCATGCGTGTCTGTTCTGTCTTTACATGCTTGCGAGCATCTACAAATAAATTCAATATGCTCCATTGTCAGTCATTGCACAGCCACACACTTATTGACCTATCAACAAAGCGGCAAACACTTTTAAGTACAACACATGTCAATACAAGCACACACAGAGAGAGCATTGATTACTGCTAGCATCTCTCTAGACAACACCGTTCTGGACTCTCAGGGGGACAGAGAGACACCACTGGTCACAGCGGACAGAGAGAAAAAGAGGGTCAGAAAAGGAGAACAAACATATAGTGCTTTCGGGAGGCAGCCTGGCGCTTTTGAAAATCATTTTTTAAACCTCGCATTTTGTTCCAGGTGTGTAATATTGTGTTGAGGCATGGTTATAAAAAGTTCCCAGGAGCACAGTGGGCTGCATAATGGCGATGTGGAAGAAGTTTGGAATCCCAGTGACTCCCTCTGGACTCGTCCCAAACCAACCTAGCAAAAATGTTGTTGTTTAAGGAGGTGACCAAAAGCTAATGGTCACTAACAGAACTTCTGAGTTTATCTACAGAGGAATTGCCTGAAAGATCTCTGAATCTATGCCAATCTCTGAAGCACTCCATTAATCAGTCCTTTAGGCTACATCGGCAAGATTGGGGCCAATCCTGAGAAAATGGGGTGTATTATGCCAACTTAAGTTTGCCAAAAAGCACAAAGGACTGTACGACTTTTTGATCGGATGAGACCAAAATAAATGCATTAGGCCGTAATGCCAAGCACTATGCAGAACGAAAAACGATGTTCCTGGTTAATACAGTCCCTTCAGTAAAGCCTGGTGGTGGGAGCTATGGTGATATTGCGGGGGCCTGAGACACAGGGTCAAGGGAGGGATGAATGGAGTAAACTTCCACAGAAGTCCTTGAAGAAAACTAGATCCAAAGTGCACAGGACCCTAAACCCGGGGGGGAGGATTCATTTCTCCGCATGACAACGACCCAAAGCACACAGCCAAGACAACACTGGACTGGCTTCGGGACAAGTCTGTGAACGTCCTTGAGTGGACCAGCCAAAACCTGGAGCTGGACCCAATCGAACATCTGTGGGGAGACCTGAAGATCACAGTTCACAGATGCACCCCATCTACTGTAAAAGAGCTTGAGAGGATCTGCCATAAGGAATGTGAAAAACAGCCCGAACCCAGGTCTGTAATGCTTATGGAGGCATATCTATGTAGAAGAATGCAAAATACTTAACAACAGATCTAAAAACGAATGTACAAGAAATACGTTTTCAAATTTCCATAGATTGAAAAGAAAAGAAAAAAATATGTTTACTTTGTCAATAAAGAATATTGTGTGCAATTTCTTCTGTCAAAAATTTTAAATGTAGCATATAACACAAGCAAATGTGGAGAAAGTGAACGCGTTTGAAAACGCGTCCTAACAAACGGTTAATCTCAGAATCACTATCCGATATCAGATAGCCATGACATTCTGAAATTGAAAGCAAGTGGTTTTAAAGACATGGGGCCAATTTTTACTTCGTACACAATTTTTCTTAGACTATTCTGACCACGACCCGCGGCCAAAATTCAGGGAATGCTTTTTTAAGTACTTCATAATGTGCGGAGGGGAGTAGTGCTGTATCCAATGCTAGACAAGATTCACACTCATATTTACAAAACATTTCTTAAAACACGATAACCCCACCCTTTATTATATATTGTGTATTTACCACAACTGGGCTTTGTGGTTGTCCCATCTACTGTACGTATCCCTTTATGTCACGCTGGATAAGCCAAGTATAAGCTGCTCCCGATAAGAGCGTCTGCTAAATGACAAACATTTAAAAAGGTTCTTCCTTCAGTTTATGCTTTGAACAATACAACACCCTTGTTCCCGATACCGAGCACTTGACTGCCTTGGCTCGACACTCTTATGATGTATAGCAGCGTTGCGGTGTGTGTGTGTGTGGTGTGTGCGTGCTTGCATGTGTACGTGCGTGCGTGCGGTCCAAGGCCGTGTCTGTGTGCCGTTGGAGAGATCAATGGTGCAGGGCTGGGTTTGAGATGGAAAGAGCTGTCAAGCCTGAATTAGATGTTAAATCTTTTGGACAAAATGTATTGTTTTCAGAATTTATCATGTGCTATTTCCCACCTATTGATGTATGTTGCGATGCCTGTGTGTATGTGTTTGACGGACGCCGGAAGGACCCAGTCAGAATGTGCTGTTCAGGGCTAAAGTGCCTGTCCTGAAATACATGATAGATTCTTATCGTGGCCCTCCTCTCCACCTCCAACATTTACCCTAGTCACTCAATCCTTTCCCGTTACTGTTTACCTCCTCTCCACCTCCTACATTTACCCAAGTCACTCAATCCTTTCCTTTTTCTGTTTCCTTCCTCCTGTCTCCTCAATTTTGTCTTACACTCTTTTTGGTATTTCATTTTTATTTTATTCAATTCTTTGTTTCCTGGCTGGTCAATTCATTTTTTTAAATAAGACAGAGATTTATATTGATTACCTTCTGTCCCAGAAGAAAATTTGCTTCTGTAAATACAGACGTGGTCAAAATTGTTTGTACGCCACCAAAAACATGTACCTAATTTTCTCTGAAATAACTTGAAACTGACAAAATGATTTGCATCCATCATTGCTTATTCTACATGTCATATAAATCATAGACCCATGACCTGCAACCGAGACAGAGCTTTCAGGCACAGGGCTGTACGTTTTGCTCCAGAATGTCTTAAAAGTCTTGAGAATTTATTGTGAACTGCACCTGTTTGAAACACCCTGTGCCAGATGTAGCAAAGCAGCCCCAAAACATAAAGGATCCTCATCCATGTTTCACTGTAGGTATCGTGTTCTTTTCTTTTTTGACTTCTTCTAACATAGAGCTGATGTGACTTGCCAAAGAGCTCTAGTTTTGACTCATCTGTCCAAAGGACATTTACCCAGACGGATTGTGGCTTGTCAAAATGTCAATTCCAGTCTGGATTTTAATGTTTTTGTTTCAGAAGTGGAGTTCTGTGTTTACTTCCATGGAGCCCTCTTTCGACAGATGGTGCAATCTGAAACTAAAGTACCTTCACTTTGGAGTTCAGCTTGTATCTATTGGGCAGTAATCTTTGGTTCTTTTTCTACCAATCACTATTCTTCTGTTCTATCTGTGGACGATGTTCCTCTTGCGGCCATGCACAGGGAGGTTGGTTTTCGTTCCATGGACCTTGAACTTCTTTATAATATTTGAAACGTATGGCACAGGACCATCAAGCTGCTTGGAGATGGTCTTGTAGCCTTTACCTTTACCATGCCTGTTTTATATTTTTTTCCTAATCTCCTCAGACAACTCTCTCTTTTGCTTTCTCTGGTCCATGTTCATTGTGGTACACAATGATTCCAAACAGCACAGTGACTACTGGCTCCATTTAAATAGGTTGATAAATTGATTACAAGATTGGAGTTATACTAATTAGTTTAACATTTATAATATTTTCTACGGGGTACCAACAAGTGTTTTCAGGCCATTTTAGAATATCTTTGTAGACTAAGTAATAATCTATATTTTTCACAGCTCCCTTGCCCACGTCTCTATATATTTTGAAGCCCATGGTGGCTGTGTGTAGCCTGGTGGGGCAACACAGACCCTTATATTGATGTGAAATTGAAAGTGACCGGTTAACTTAGGCTTCATCCGCACCGGACAGGAAAAAATCACAGTCTCCAAATGCCTTGTTCCACCCCTCTCCTGGGGGACAGGCGATGTCAGAGTCTGAAAGAGTGGTACCTAAAACCCCACCACAGACAGCCAGAGATGATGACGCCGCTGTTGTGCAACACAACGTTTTCGTAAAAACAAGAGCGGCACTTCTCAGCTTTTTTCCTCACTCTCTCCGTCTGTCCATCTATCTCCTGATATCTCCTTAAACTCTACCCATCCTGGGCCGGCCTCTATGGTTGCTTATCTGGGTATTTGCCTTTGTCTCTAGCAGACTCCTCTCAGCCAGTATATCAGTCTACATTTGTCGCCATCTCCATGTCTGCCTTTCGTCGTATTTTCCGTCTCGAACTCGTTATAAATCCTGGGTTTTCTCTGCCTTCTCCCTGACACACGCGATAATAAGCAAGAAACGCGCAGGAACACGTGTGGAGGCGCACGCCCTGCGTGGAGAGGGGTTTGGCCTTGTGCCTTCCATGGGAGAAGTCCACAGCAGCAATTAACACAGATGAAAGACACCCGGTCGACGTGATTAATAATTGACTCTCTCTCGATGAGACCAGTGTGTGTGTGTGTGTGTGTATGAGCACGCGGGGACGGCGAGCGTTTGAGTTCATGAGAGTATTTCGGAGAGAGCTCTCAACGAAAGAGTAATGGTCCATCACAGCTAAACTGCGCTTTGGACTGGCTATGGGCACTTCAGAAGGTCTGGTCGGCATGATTCGCAGCCACAGATGACCGTGGTCAGTAGAATGTCGTTACCTTGACAGAGCTGAAGGGACAGACAGGCTCACTGGGGGTCAGCATCTCCAGGGGCCACCATGGTGACGGGCCTCCGGTTTGACCCACGAGGACACCTACAGAGGACACGTGACCCACAGCCCACTGCTATTTCACCAGATAGAAGAGGATATCTGAGGAAGAAAGAAGTATAGGGAGGGGGGCAGAATTGAGGGGGCGATGGGGGGTGTGAGGGACGGGGGAGGGACGGAGGCACGCAGGTTGAACAGGAATCCTCTTGGGAGTCATCCACCCCAATGTATTTAAATGTATTCTGCTAATTACCAAACTACACACACACGCATAAACATGCATTGCCCTGTCTGGCGTTTTGTAGCTGGGTTGTACTGCGGTGATTACACTAACCTACCACGCAGTATGGGTTTGCTGAGCCTACCTTTGTTGTTGTGAGGCTTGGATGCCGGAGCGGGGACAGGATTTGGAGAACGTGTGTAAAAAAAACACGCGAAACGATTGTTCATTTTATTAAACATGACAACAGCCGAGGATTGCGGTTTGCTTGACCGTGTCTCGACGAGGGAAGAGGTGCCCTAGCTCAGCCGCGAGACTCACCGGAATGATTTATCATTCAAAACAACTTCCGCGAACATAACCGCGTTAGCATTCAAATGGACCTGGTTAAGATGCGGGACCCGAGCTCTCTATGAGAAGGGGTTAACTCAGCAGATAAAAGGGTGCTTTACTTGATTCTCGGGCCACACTGGCCAATCAGATGACGACGGCAGCTCTCAAAGGGCGTCCTATAACAGCGGCTCTTCAGAACCTGCTGCCATTGATCCATCGCCGTACGTCTGTGGCACCATCTCTGCCTGGCCCCACTCGGCTCTGTTGTTCAGGTCATTTCCTCTGCACTCTCTCCAGCCTCAGACAGGTTGTGTTCCTTCCTGTGGAATTCTCTCTAAATTTGGGAGAAGTAAATTGTTCACAGGCGACCTGGAGTCTTTAAAAACCTCTACATGAATATATTGATGTATCCATCCTACAGGACATCCACTTGAGGCATTTTTACCTTCCGTCCCTCCCATTCTGCACCTCTATCCTGCTCCCTGACCTCCTCTTCTTTCTTCCAGTATCTTCTCTGAGATGTCTTGTCCACCAGGGTTGTTGGTGTAAGAGGCTGTAAAGGAATGTCTGTGGTCGTCTCTTTTATTTGGCAAAATAAATAGTTTCCAAGCGCGCATTTGACGTCACTGCATTGCATTTCCTCGGGTCTCAACGCAACGTGAGAAATGACTTGGCAATAGATTTGCCCAACGGCCGGTCGTTGTAGCCTCCTTCTGTAGCTACAAAAGACCACACGCGACGAAGGAGCTGGACAATAGAAGGAGACACAACCTGGTTGATGGTTTTGATGGTGATTCTGACAGGGAGCTGCCTCTCCTTGCATAAACCCACTCTCCCAGGGCACTCCGAGAGAGGAAGAGACCTGGGAAAGAACGAAGGAGCGCTGGGAAGAGGAAGAACGCCAACCCTCCCGGGATGCATTTTAATTCACCCCCGATTGCCCCATTTTTCCCTCCACTTTTTTGTTTTGATGATAGTGACGCTTTGCATATTCTCACCCTCAAAGCACCCTGGCAGTAAACCGGAGGAGAGTAGTGTGTGTGCGTGTGTGTGCGTGTGTGTGTGTACATAGAAGAGGCGGGTGGTTTTAGGTGACATGCACACAAGATAAACAGTACAGAAAAGGCAGAAGCTGAGAGAACGCAAAGGAAATCTCTTCAGTGAAAAAGGTAACAAAACTGTTCGAGAATGTTAGCAGTAGGGGAACAGTAGGAGAACAGCTATTCCTGAACGCCGGTTCAGTGTCCGTGTGTTTTGAGACTGAGTTTGTTTGAGTGTAGTTCCAGGTAAGAGCATCGCCGAGCCGGAGGAGTGTGGTGTAGCTGGGGTTTGTTTCTGCGAGTTTTATGGCCACACCGAAACTCCAGGCCTACCCTGGCATTCTGCCCGCCCACCTTGTCTCCAGATGTTGCCATGGCGAAACGCACGGGCCTGCAGCTTGACGACCGGGCAGGGGTTCTGGGATTGGGGTGCTAAGTCTGGGAGGGAGGAAGGGAGAGAAAGAGAGAGGGTTTGGCGGATGGGAGGAAATAACGAGAGACCGAGAACGCACACAGACTGACGGACGGAGACAGAGGAGGGTGGAGATGAGAGAGGGGGAACAGGAGTGGCGTGTACACCTCCAGCAGTAGTTGGGTGTTATTGAACTCTCTGAAGTTTGTGTAGCGTGTTGTCCTCTCTCTAAAGGAATGGGCTGCTGTTCATTTAGGCCTTGTGCTAACTCCATTATCACCTCTGTGAGAAGCTACACGGCTCTGCTTGTTCCTCCTGCGCTATTGATTTCAATTTAAAACTGTAATGGAGAGGACCCGACCCGCTCTCTCTCGCTTCCCGTCTCACTCCGTCTGTTCCTGCTCCCCTCTCGCTTCCCGTCTCACTCCGTCTGTTCCTGCTCCCCTCTCTCTTCCCGTCTCATTCCGTCTGTTCCTGCTCCCCTCTCTCTTCCCGTCTCACTCCGTCTGTTCCTGCTCCCCTCTCTCTTCCCGTCTCACTCCGTCTGTTCCTGCTCCCCTCTCTCTTCCCGTCTCATTCCGTCTGTTCCTGCTCCCCTCTCTCTTCCCGTCTCACTCCGTCTGTTCCTGCTCCCCTCTCTCTTCCCGTCTCACTCCGTCTGTTCCTGCTCCCCTCTCTCAGGCCCCAGTGTCCCTCTCCTGTGGACCTCTCCGTGCTTCCCTCCGCAGCTCCCTTTCTCTTTCTCTCCCTCAGCCACTTGCGTTCATTTGTGTGCTGCGTGGTGAGAGAGAGAGAGAGAGAGAGTGTGTGTGTTGGAGAGAGGAGGCCGAGAGAGGCAGGGAAACAAAGGGAGTTGTGGCTTGGCTTAAGCACAGGAAAAGTTTAACTGTTTGTGGGAGACAGACAGCATTCTCAGTATCAAAATGATCAAGCACTGATGAAGACATCCTAGCGGTTTCCATGTGATTATATATATGTATATATATATACATATATAGTATTTATTAATACAGTTCTCTTTGCTCTCAACTGTAATCTGCTTGACGGGAATATCTGAACACGCTACGCAACATGAATTAGAAAGGGTGGCTGGGAAGGGGGAGCACAGCCAGCAGCAGAAGGCAGAAAGAGGGCGAGGAAGCAAGGATTCTTCCCTGTCAAGGGGTTAACTATCCTGGGGTTGTAGGAGGGCTGTCTGGGCTTGGTTCCAAGTAAAGGTTAACTCTTTGTGGCGTGAACGTAAAGGCAATGTGTTAAACCATTTGGGGAGACAAAGAACACTGACCTTAGCGTTCAACGATAGTTGGGGTTTTTAATGAGGGAGATAAAATACACTAAGTGTTTGATATAGGCGAGGGACATACTGGGACAGAAAGGTGGATGAATGCAAATAACATAATAAGTGGGAGGTTGTTACTTATTAAAAAAACAGAACAATTAGGAGCTGGACAGTGATGGACTGGGTTTGTATTGGCCTAGCAGATTACTGTACTCATCTTGTTAGCATATTCATTGGTTTCCTCATGATCATAACACTCAAACTGAAGGAGAATATATATGTGTGTGTGTGTGTGTGTGTGTGTGTGAGTGTCTATATCTAAACAACTAAGAGATCATTTGAAGGAACAATGACACATTCTTAGTTCCTGCAATAATGACGTTGAGCTTGATTGCTTGATTGATTTCATAAAGCCTCCATAAACACTGAATACATGTTTTACAGGGCATTTCGGAAAGTATGCCATGGCTTTATAGGACAGAAAGGTGTGCTTTATACATGGCGGAATACGCACTGTGTAATAAAGGCTTCGTAAACAATATTCAACTGAGGCTTCAGAAGGTATTTGTAATATTATCAGGCAAGGCCAGAATAGTGAGATGTTATTATCAGGACCATGGTCACTGCCCTTCGCCTGGTTATGTTGCCTTATTGTTACTATAAACTTGTTGCCAATACAATTAGAGAAGTCCAATGTTACTAATGATCAATCAATCTGATTTAATACTCTGAACTACATAGTGCCTGGGAACAGCTTTTAGCCATGGTTTATTGGCCATACTTCACACACACTCTGGATACTTTATACATAGTTCTGCTTGAAAGTATGTAAACCGTACAGGGATATTCATTCTTTTGGTAAAGAAATATAAAAAATTAAATAAACTCAGAAAATCCATATCCAAACAACACTATTGATAATACAGAAATTCAAATAAATGACCCAAACGAAAACCTTAAGAAAAATGTTCATTGTTTGTTTTACAAAAAAAGTGATTCATTTCAGGTCAGGACTTTGACTTGGCCAATCCAAAACACAAACCTACTTTCTCTTGAGACATTCTTTGGCAGATTTACTTTAATGCTTTGGGTGGTGAAGTTGTCGGAAGACCAATTTTCGGCCCAGCTTTAGTTCCTTGACTAATGACCTGACATTCTGTTGAAGAACCTCCTGGTAAACCTCAGAATTCATGGTTCCCCAGGTGATGTGCAGTTGACCAGGTCCAGAGGAAACCCAGAACTTGACAAACCCACCGATATGCTTGAAAGTTGGGCATGTTTTTTTTGTGTTAGACAGTGTTGGGTTTTCGAACATTACATGTTTTGTTGTGAACAAAAAGATACATTTCGAACTCGGTTTGCAATGTGTTTAGTGTATGGACTTTCAGAGACATCTGGTTTCAGCAGAATCTTCTTCCTAGCAAACCTCCCATGAATGCCATTTCAATTCAGTGTTCTTATTGTTGAAGTTTGTGCTGTATGTGAACACTAAGCAAAACAAAAATTCCACATTCTTTCAAGCAGCACCGTAATAAGTTCATTTGTAAAAATGTTTGACACTTTTTTTACACTTAAAAAATACTCATACCGCATACGTTATCACATGAGATTACATTTGCATGTTGTGTAATTGCTACCTTCATGTATTTACACCAGTGAGCAGTGCTGTGGAGTGCTTGACGTTCATACATCAAATGCAAACATCTGCAGTCAACAACGGGAAACAAGACAGCCTTTATTTATTGTCCCCTACAAAGAAGACTTACCATGACACTACAGTAGTCACTGACTATTATTTGAAACAGGATTGAGGAAGCAGTGTAATATAATTCAACCCTTTATATTGACACTCCAAGTTAGCAGGCAAGTACCTAATGTATGCTGCTAACCCTGGATAGCTAGCTAATGTTAACATGGACCAGGACCGACCTGGCTTAGCTGTAGAGGCGACAGGATAGGATGCATAGTGCAACGCTGCTGGACAGAGCCATTCGCATAAGGAGAGGAATATTGGCCTTATTGGTAGACCAGCTGGGTGAGCATGTTGCTTGCCTTCCCTGAGGTTTTGGGTTCATTTCCCACGGAGGACCAAGACATAAATGTATACACTTGCTACTGTAAGACGCTCTGGATAAGGGTGTCAGCTCAATGGTGCAAGTAAAAGAGAAAGAGCTGAAAGAGCCGTGGGCCAGATTTGAACACATGCTTCAAATGTACATGTGCACCAGTGGCAATGGCTTAGATGGACAAAAGCAGTCAAACCGGCCTTGTTTTGGACTGAGACATGTTAAAAGATGCAAAGATAACGTGCATTGACCTTAAACTGTATCCAGACAGTGGATTGGAACCGAAACGTGTGACGAGTTGTGGAGTTTTCAAGGACAAATTGGAATGATATTCAGCGAGAGTGTCTGAATGGGAAAGAGAATTTGGAGACTGGGGAGGGAGGGAGGTAGAGTAGATGCTACGAAGATAGCAGTATTGTTGAAGACCTTTTTGTTGTTTGGTCTTTTTTTGCCTTCCTCTCCCCTGAAGTACAAAGGAATAGGAGTTGACATTCACGGAGTTGAGAGTCCCTGTCTGGAGCAGCCAAGCAGCTGACAAACCCTACCTCCTGCTGCTGATACCGGTGTGTGTATGTGTTCGTCTCTGTCTCTCTTAAACACACACACACTGGGCCTACCTATCACTGTAGTTCTGCGTCTTGCTGTGTGATGCCTTTCTGCAACATCGGCAAAGACAGTCCTTTGCTCCTCTCGCTCGTCCTTATGTGTATCTCACTGTCTCACCTCCCAACCATCCCATCTTCCTCTCGATCGCTCTCCCTACTCTAGCTCACTCGAATCCCCCATATACCCTTTTTGTTATTCTCTCATAGCAAAAGACATCTTCTCGTAATGAAGCAGGAATTTATTTACTTTCCGGTGGACTTGTTGAATAACTGTTCTGTTGAGAACTCTTCAAATGATCGATTTTCTCTTTTTTTTGGTCCCAGATATTTTGAGAGTTTACTGTTGTGTCTTTAGTTTGCTTGTGGACATATCCCATTGAGATGCCAGGTATGTGTCTGAGGGATACAGACAGAAAGAGACAGCCTCCCTGATCAATCAGGAATCTCCTCATTCATTATTCAAGCTGTGCCCATCCAATAGCCATCAGCCTTGGGGCCACCGAGCGCTCTCATCAATGCTCCCATTGATCCAGTCACTATCATCAATGCTGTTATTGATTATCAGGCCTCATCAGCGTTGGTTTGACTTTGGTAAATCAATGTCTTTTTAACGTCAGACCATCTGTAGGGACGATGCATGAATATTTCATGCCCAATATGATTCAGTCATAATTCAAGCGGAGTTAGGAATGTCTATTATTATTCTGTATGTAGGGACAAGAGAGAAACGATTGTCACTTAGTTTGAAGGCAAACTATTATATATTTCGGGTATTTTCATAGCAAATGACTGTTCAGTCAATATGTTTGTACTGTATAGAATGCCTGTCGGTTTTGCATGCTCATTAAATGCAACACAAAGGAAAAATAACATACATGTATTCTACACAATAATTCTGACATTATTTGCATTTAGTAACGTTTTAAACAACAACAATTGGTGTTACAACAGTATGTTGAAGATGCAACATACTGTGGGGAGTTTAGTTTGATAATGCGGTGTTGATAATGCTAGCGCTTTGCCCAGTGACACTGGCACGTTGTCCAAACAGGCTGTGACATGCATTCCATCCCAACCTGAATCCAGTGCTGAACAAGGTAGGCCATATAAAAATGCAATCATAAAACATTGTTTAAGTTTAACTGAGTATTCCAAAATATAATAGTTGCCCATCCAAAATGATCACTTTAACAAATTTTAAAGATTCCATGAAGAAAGTAATTTACTTATATCTTACATTGTATTTCTTAGTGTGTGTGGGTATGTTGCTCTTACTGAAGTAACAGTGACCACAGGAGTGGGGGCGAATGTGATTATGTTCCACAGGGTGGCCTCTGGTTAGTGGTTTAGCTTGCTGTTGTCTTTAGGCCTCATCTCTCTCTCTCTGTGTCTCTCTTTCCCTGTCTCTGCGGTAATGACAGGTCGCTGCAGACATAATGGGACTCAGTCTCCTAGTTTTGACGGGAACAGAAGAATAGAGTTCCCCTGTGTGGTGAAGTGTGTTTTTGTTTATACGGTGTGTGTCTGTGTGTATGTGTGTGTGTGTGTGTGTTGTACAACACCCTTAGTATATCATGACAGGAAGTCACTGGGAAATGAAGGGACTTTTTCACTGTGCTGTTTATTTAACATTTCTGCAAAAATATTATTTTTATTTCCACTCAACAGATAGTTGAGACATAATGTGTAGACAAACAGTGGATTATCATATGCATGTCCCCCCACACACACAAACTGTGAGGTTAAATATACCAGAATACATTTTTTGTTTGTGGTGTGATATTCATGGACGAGTAGATATACTCAAAGATGAAGCATGCTTATTTTCTGTGCCAGAGGAATGTTTGGGAGGGTGATAGAGAGGGAGAGAGAGCGGAATATGCCAGAGAGATGGATACAAACAGGGAGAAAAAAAGAGAAGGAGAATAAGAGAGTCATAGAAAGTGAGAAAGAAAGAAGAAAGATCAAGGGGGAAAGGGTGAGGGGGAGAGATAGTTTATCTAGAGGGCGATAGGCCACTAAGCCAAGCTATCTCATGCTTTTATTATACCTCTTGTATGGAATTTAGCACAACAGTCTGTTTTGTTCTAAATGGGATTTGAGGTAACAGTGTACCTCTGCCCCAAAATGGCCTCTGGTCATGAACCTGATTCATAAAACAGAAGCAATGAGAGGAATGCTCTTTAGGGACATGGTTTGTGGGACAAGTAGATTTTTAAGCTTGTTTAAGTTAATCTGTAGTTTGTCCTTATCTAAAAAAGAATTATTGCAGGGAACAAGAAATATGAAATATGATCAATTAGTTTTTTTCCGATTCAACAATGGATTTTTTGTTAAGGCATTGCAAGTCTTACTTTTACAAAAACAGTGATAACGTTATATAGGTTAATAATTGTATTGATGCCTAAAATAGTATTTGAAGCCAAAGCATAATACAATAATAATATCAAGGACCTATGGTCACCTTTTGCCTTCAGAACACTTCTAATCCTTCTTGGAATGCTGTCATACATGTGTAGAACTGTGTGCAGTGAGATATTGCATCATTCTTGAAAAGAAAAGGAATGAAGGAGGTGGACATCTACTTCATTCTGCCATCCTTGACTTCCCATACAGGATTCATGATTTCATTTTTGGTGATTGGGGATGGCATGGAAGACATTTGGTATCATCCCAGTGTTCATAAAAAGTTTCTTGAACTAGTTTAGCAGTGTGTAAGGGGACATTATCGTCCTGTGATAATCGAACATCATGATGGAATGGTCTCCACCGTAGTGTGCACCTGCTTTGTAAAATGGCCAAATTTTTCTTAGTCGTTATACGACCATGCAGCGCTATCATCTGATCCAATGAATCCCACAAGATGGCTGCCCCTACTGTTACAGATCCCTTTACTGTATAAAAGTTGCCAGCCAGCATTATGGGCAGAAGGCATCCTTTGGATGTAGGAATTAGAGTGACTTTTTCCATTGCTTAGGAGTTAAAAGCTCTGGTAAAAGCTCCCTAAACCAAGTTATGCATCTTCGCCCGCTGACCTTAGATACAAGCAGGTTTTAAATGGCAGCCCTGAAATTAATTCCCGCTTTTTGAAGCTCACGTTGTACCGTTTTTGTTGAGACTGGGTTATAGAGGTGCAAGTCTCACGTGGCCACACCTCCAACCCCACCTGGCCTCTTTGGAGGGAGGGACGTTTACCATTTAAAACATGTTGATGCTGACTCCCCGCAACAAGATGTCAATTGGATGTTTGTTTATAAGAATCAACTAACTGCTAAAAACTTACTGAAGGCAGTTTTAGCATGGTTTCCCTGGATAGAACACATTTCCTGAAAGTTGTTCGTTCCTACCTAGGTTGCAGCATATCAGAATGAAGGAAAAGACCAAGGAAACTGGACTCTATTCAAAACATCGTGTCAATAAAGCCATGACATCTTCTCTGCTTTAATGCTGTTTGCCTCTCTTCGTGATTTTGTTGCCTCTGTCCCAGCTTTTTTTTAAATGCGCTGCTCAAAATTAAAAGTTATATTTTCCAAGAAACCAAAACATTTCACAGTTACAAATTTTGTGTTGTCTTGGTATTATTTTCTATTGAATATGAAAAATTGAGTAAGAAAAATTAGTAAGATATGTTTTAAATGGGATTGAACAGACAGGCATTGTAAGACAGTGTTTCTTCACCTTTTTCAGTTACAGTACCACAACTTAATTTTCCTCTGCATGTAATACTCCTAAAGTTGAAATACGCCCTCAAGATTAATTTTACCTATGATCTTATAAGTAGACCAACTACCCCTTGAAGTCATAGGATCTATGGTTAGGAACCACTGCTCTAAGCTATCTTTTCCAAGTCTTCAAGATACATTTCTGTTCCCAGTTCTACCTTTCCATTTTGTATTGATCGCATCCGTCGAGGGCGGATAGACAGATTGGAATGAGTCATAAAGACAAGATACAAGTTTGTTTGAGGTTGGACACAGTTGGAAATGTAAATGCAGGGAAGGGTTTTCTAACATAGTCTCTTATCTGCAGATATCTAAAGAAGTTTTTTTCTTAGAAAGGTCATACTTTTCCCTTAGCTTTTCAAATGAGGGAACTGCCTCCTGTACGTATAAAGCATCTTGGGTAGGAATTTCCGCTTCTCACCAGCGATCAAATGTTGAATGCAGAGCCTGCTCAGGGTTATTTATGATAAGGCACCGTGAAACAAGCTCTTGTGGCCAAATCCTTCAAAAGTTATAAAGCCAAGTTTGAGATGTTCGCCTTACTCCAGGAGCAAGGCGCTATCCTGTAGTGCGTTTGTAGACTGATTTACAGTAGTATTCGATAACGGGGACACATCTGCATCATTGCTTGATTTTAGGTTTGGGTCAATATCTGTAAACATAACATCTTCTTCTACACTATAATTTGCAGTCTGGTACATTTGAAACACTTTTACCAAATTAGACCCAGTGTCTGTGACAGTTGCAGTAACTGTATGTGACAATCCAATGTCATTGGCATTAACATCGTTGGCATATCTTCATCTTATTGTTTTGCTGCTTTTCCGCAAATTACTTGAATAATTCCAGTGTGCAGTAAATCCAAGGAGGGTCCTATTGTTACCAGACCAAATGTCAGCAGTGGACAGACATTCTAAAGTCTTCAAAAGTTTTCTTCAGCTCAGATTTCATGTCATTTTAAGCTTCATCCAGATAACATGCACAACTTTTCCTATGTTGACCCGATTGCACATTCTCTGTATTTTGCAGAGTATCTGTTGGAAAGAATCTTGCTATTCCTGGGAGACAGCCTTCATCTTCAGCAGCACTGGTGAAGCCTAGGGGCCAAGGCGCGTTTTGTGGTGGTATGTCTTTTTGGAGGCTCTATGTGTTTTGTCGTGGTATGTCTTTTTGGAGGCTCTATGTGTTTTGTGGTGGTATGTCTTTTTGGAGGCTCTATGTGTTTTGTTGTGGTATGTCTTTTTGGAGGCTCTATGTGTTTTGTGGTGGTATGTCATTTTGGAGGCTCTATGTGTTTTGTTGTGGTATGTCTTTTTGAAGGCTCTATGTGTTTTGTTGTGGCATGTCTTTTTGGAGGCTCTATGTGTTTTGCCGTGGCATTTGTTTCTGGAGGCTCTATGTGTTTTGTTGTGGCTTTTCTTTTTGGAGGCTCTATGTGTTTTGTCGTGGCATGTCTTTTTGGAGGCTCTATGTGTATTGTCGTGGCATGTCTTTTTGGAGGCTCTATGTGTTTTGTTGTGGTATGTCTTTTTGGAGGCTCTATGTGTTTTGTCGTGGTATGTCTTTTTGGAGGCTCTATGTGTTTTGTGGTGGTATGTCTT
>JACXGK010003007.1:19048-49029 GCA_016801125.1 Novumbra hubbsi | reverse complement strand
ACTTACCCGTCTGTCTGATCCTCACCTACACTTACCCGTCTGTCTGATCCTCACCTACACTTACCCGTCTGTCTGATCCTCACCTACACTTACCCGTCTGTCTGATCCTCACCTACACTTACCCGTCTGTCTGATCCTCACCTACACTTACCCGTCTGTCTGATCCTCACCTACGCTTACCCGTCTGTCTGATCCTCACCTACACCTACATGTCTGTATGTCTGACTTGTCTCTGAACTGTCCTCAGGACTATCTGGATATCGTGGATACTCCCATGGACTTTGGGAGCGTGAGGCGCCTCCTCAGCAGGGGGGAGTACACTTCTCCTCTGGAGCTCTGCCAGGATGTACGACTCATTTTCAGCAACTCTAAAGCCTACACACCCAGCAAGAAGTCCCGGGTGAGACGCACTGCCTGACAACCTGTATATACACTGTCTATTCACATGTTAATGAACGCCTAATCATGCTCAAAACGTGTTAATACACACTGTTATAACCCACGTATTACATCCTATTCCTGTGTATAGGATGTTAGTACACACTGTTATAACCCCCGTATTACATCCTATTCCTGTGTAGATCTACAGTATGAGTCTACGTCTGTCTGCGTTGTTCGAGGAACACGTCAGCTCCATCTTAGCGGACTACAAGGCCATCCACGGACAGACGGACAGACAGACCAGACACCGGCCAGACAGACAGACTGACAGACAGACACGAAATGGGGCGGACAGACAGACCAGACACCCCATAAAGAGGAGGAGAAGGAGGAGGAGTGACTCGGCCTCCAGCAGTGCAGCCTCGAGGTACGGAGAGGTTCTCCTGACCCAGGAACATCACATTTGATAGGTTCTCCTGACCCAGGAACATCACATTTGATAGGTTCTCCTGACACAGGAACATCACATTTGATAGGTTCTCCTGACCCAGGAACATCACATTTGATAGGTTCTCCTGACCCAGGAACATCACATTTGATAGGTTCTCTTGACCCAGGAACATCACATTTGATAGGTAATGACCTTATGCGGTGATTGTAACTAAGCATCAACGTTTTGAAGCTTTGTGATATGTTAACATGATATAGCATAACAGTTTCGGTGATTGGTGTTGGAGTCCTGTGATTGGGTAAAACAACCTAGCACCATGTTACTCTTGCGATTGGTTGACATGACCTAGCATCATGTTGAAGCCTTGTGATTGGCTGTGTAACCTAGTAGTAGATCAAAGGTTTGCAAATGCCATTGTAGCTCAGTCAGTGAAGCTTGCGACTTACATCATCAGAGTTGACTGTCTGGTTGCAACTGGAAGCCAGTATGAAAAAGTATACAAATCTATGCACATACTGCAGTATCCCAGGGTCTTGTGGTAGAATATGTCCAGGGTCTTGTGGTAGAATATGTCCAGGGTCTTGTGGTAGAATATGTCCAGGGTCTTGTGGTAGAATATGTCCAGGGTCTTGTGGTAGAATATGTCCAGGGTCTTGTGGTAGAATATGTCCAGGGTCTTGTGGTAGAATATGTCCAGGGTCTTGTGGTAGAAGATGTCCAGGGTCTTGTGGTAGAATATGTCCAGGGTCTTGTGGTAGAATATGTCCAGGGTCTTGTGGTAGAATATGTCCAGGGTCTTGTGGTAGAATATGTCCAGGGTCTTGTGGTAGATGTGGTGCATTCTTAATGTAGTCTGGTCTTTGACAAGCTTTGGAACCTGCCTCTGACACCACCTGGGATGGAGGTTTGGGTGGCCAGAAGCACTACTCTCTGTCACGCCTTGCAATCTGATGCCTTGCAGTTGCCCTACCAACCTTTGATCTAGCATCTAGCCAGTTAGTCTGCTCTCAAAGGAACTATAAAACAGTGTTTGAGGTTCTGAGGGACCAAAGTCTTCTACTGTTGTCTAGCATCTGAGAACTAAAACCTTGTCTCCGCCCCCCTGTAGTCCTGAGAGGAAGAGGCGTGTCTCATCGAGGGGTGTGTCATCGAGGGGTGTCTCATCGAGGGGTGTGTCCAGACTAGACTCCTCAGCCCCACCCGTAACTGCTCCACCAGCACCGTCACGTCCCCCATCCCTGAGACAGAACCTCACCCCCAGACAGCCTCCACCTCTTGTCAATGGAAAGGTGGAGTCACAGGCGCCTGGACGGACACGCAGTACCAGAACCACACACACACCGTCAGCGAACACACACAGTCCAGCAGGTGAGGGGTGCGCTCATACACACACTGGGGAGGTTAACAAGAAGATCATTCCTCCAGTCACATTGGTATCAAACCAAGCTCTCTTGGCAGATTTGCTTTACAGTCGAAATAATTAAATTAAAATGACAGAACTAAACGTTAAAATGAGAAGGATATGATACATGACCAAACAAGCACAGTAGGCTTTCAATTTATAAATGTTGTCTCCTCAATTAGACTGGGGTTAGCCAGCGTAAGCTAGCATCAACTAGCAGTCTAAAACGTCTATCAGTTTGATGGAGACAATACAGCTATTAAATAATCAGAACATATAAAAAACAAAAAACAATATGTTAGTTTGACGAATGCAGCTACTCTGACATTTGCAGATTTTCAGTTTTATTAATATAACAATCCTGAGGGTGTGTATATTAACACAGATCACGGTCACAAACACCCTCCACAGACAGTTGAGCGTCTTTGGGTCTGAGAAGAGCGCTATACCAGAGCTGTATACCAGAGCGCTATACCACAGGCTATACCACAGCTCTATACCAGAGCTCTATACCAGAGCTCTATACCAGAGCTCTATACCAGAGCTCTATACCAGAGCGCTATACCAGAGCGCTATACCAGAGCGCTATACCAGAGCGCTATACCAGTTGAATGTATTATTATCATTAGATAAGGTTTGCTTAACTCTAGCTCCCTTCTTTTTCCCACCATAGAGTCATCTTCTTCCCGATCGTTGCAAGGTCATAATTCTGCTTCATCTCCCGGCGTTGTGGAGCGTTCCAGACCGTCCCTGGTGCCGGACAGAAGCGGAGGGAGCATGAGGCGGAAACTTAGGACCCCAGTTCGACGCATACCCGGTACAACATGGCTCTGATTGGTCGATTTACTGACTGATCAATTGACTGACTAAGTGGTTTAAATATTAAATGACTGGTTGATTGACTGTCTGACTGGTCAATTAACTTACAGAATGACTGAAGGATTCCTTGACTGGTTGATTGACTGACTGAAAGATTTATTGACTGGTCTATTGGCTGACTGAATGGTTGATTGACTAAGGCTTATTTAACACATACACTGATAACGCTTCAACACTATTTATCTCATTTTCCTTTTCTCTCTTTCTACCCTTTCCTCCCACAGACTCCCCTCCAAGCCCCTCCCCCCAGGCTACGTTCCACTTGAATGGCCACAGCAGCCAGGGGACTGGGGGTTTGTCCACGAGGCAGAGGGGGCGCCGGCCTAGAGCCGTGACCCCTGAACCTAGCCCTGCCCCCCGGGGTCGCCCACCTGGAAAAAAGAGGGGCAGGAAGTCTAAACAGGAACTAGAGGCTCTTAGGAGAAGTAGTCTCCAGCGAAACTCCACCCCAGAGGACGAGCTCGACCAATCCACCGGTGATGAGGGTGGGACTTCGTCCTCCACCCAGGAAGCAGCCATTGTGTCAGACTCTGGGGCAGGACTTCCAGTAACGCCCCGGCGACGTGGCAGGCCGAGACGGATCAGGACAGACGAAGCCCCACCTCCTTCAAGCCCTGACCCCTCCCCTTCCCCTCTGAGGAGAAGCAGCCGGCGAATCAACGAGGAAATCACTCCTCCTTCCCAGGCTATTCACCAATCACGGCGCGTGCGGGAGTTGCCCCAAGATGCAGAGGAAGAAGTGAAAGACGAGGGTGAGGGAGGAGAGGGGTCCATGCGTACGCGTAACCAGGGGCGACGGACGGCGTGCTATGTGGAGGAGGACTCCGAGGAGGAGCAGAGACAGCTTCTGTTTGAGGACTCCTCCCTAACCTTTGGAACCTCCTCCAAGGGACGCGTCCGCAAGCTTACAGAGAAAGCCAAGGCCAACCTCATTGGCTGGTAAACACAACAAACAAACCACGCCTCTTTTATAACGGGCCGGTAACCAAGGCGACCACATGGACTACTTCCACAAAAAGGGGAGGTGACTGGTTAGTCTAGACGACTATAAAGCAGATGGGTCATTGGTTGGAAAGCTGAGGGGGAATCGTGGGAGATGGCTGCTCTTTTTTTATCCCTTTGTGTGTGTGTGTATCTGCGTGTGTGCTGCAACACCAAATGGGTAGTAAGTTGTGTCTTGGTTTGTCCAGAGAGAGATTGGGAGGGAAGAGACCAGGCTGAAGGTTGTGTCTGGATGAAAGACTGAGTCCTCGTCATTAGCAATACCTGGTGCCTTTGTGCGTGTGTGTGTGTGTGTGTGTGTGGGTTTGTGCGTGTGCGTGTGCATGGCAGATGAGCTGCAGGTCTGCAGGTGCACACGTGTGTAGTTTGTGCGCATGTGTTTGTGTGTGTGTGTGCATGTATTGTATGAATGTGTGTGCATGTCTGTCTGCATACGACCAGTGGCATCTTACAGTGTGGGGGGTGTTTGTTGAAAAGAGAACTTCTAGAACTTTGTTTCTGTTATACATTTCTGTGTTATAGTCAACATATTGTTGTTCAACTAAGGTACACTGAGTTTAGCCTGGTTTCATACCTGTACATGCTATTACCACATGGCTAGGACTGGCATGATGGTACAAAAAGACTCATACCCAGGCTAAGGAGTGTCTCAGACCCTGATGACCAGTTTGGAGGGGTTACCATGACAAATATTGTTTTAATAAAATCTTTAAAATATTCCTATTTCCAAAAATCTGTATGGTGACCACAAACAGTCCTACTGACCGTACATGATCCTGCACTTTCACACGCTTGACCCGAACCGGATCAAACCAGGTCCAGACAAGCTAGAACTGGATGGAACCGGATTATACTGAACTCGAGACTAATTCTGTGTTTGTTCTGATTGTGCCTTGGATACTCGACTCTCTCTTGGATATTCCACTGTTACCCCATGCATACTCCACCCCTCTCCCGTGGATACTCCACCCCTCTCCCGTGGATACTCCACCCCTCTCCCGTGGATACTCCACCCCTCTCCCGTGGATACTACACCCCTCTCCCGTGCATACTACACCCCTCTCCCGTGGATACTACACCCCTCTCCTGTGGATACTCTGCCCTTCTCTCGTGGATACTCCACCCTTCTCCTGTGGATACTCTACCATTCTCCTGTGGATACTCCGCCCCTTCCATGGATACTCCGCCCCTTTTGTAGATACTCCGCGCCTCCCCTGGATACTCCACCCCTTTTGTAGATACTACAACCCACCCTTGGGTACTCTATTCAGTGCATACTCCATCCTTTTCTAATGGATACACCACTCCTCTCTGGATACTCCCCTCCCTCCCGGTTGTTCTTTTCCCTGATTGGTGCCCTGGTAGACCAGGAGGAGGCAGGACCCTGTCTGTCTGCTGAGTTTACCCGCAAAACCAATACGGACCATCCTAATGAACTTCTGCTAAAACCATTTGTCGACATGATTGGTCTGAAAGAGCTAGAATGCTAGCTTTTCTCATATTCCCACCTGGTATTATTAGCCACCCTTAGGCCAATACAATTGTATCCTGTATCAAATTCAGGCACCTTTAACATAGAATTTGCCACCATCCTTTCATATGTTTTATTTTCGTCTCCTGGGCGACTTGAGACAGATTAGTAAACCATCCAACTGCTTGGTTTGTCACAGCATGAGGCTTAATTGACGAGGTTATTGACATCACACAAAAGTGTAAAAGGTTTTTAATGATATGACCAAGTTAGACAGTAATTTACTCCGTTGCTAACTTGGGTGGGGGCATGATCCACTAACACACTGAGCTATTGACTAAAGGAATCTACTCCAAAGTGACAGGAAATTTCGGGACGAGAATATTATTAATAATACAATAAAATATTGCTTTACACACATTTTGTTTGCATCTCACTTACCCTTACATTTTTGCCAGTAGGTTTGGCACCCTTCTGTTCCCCTGTTAACATTTTGCTTTTCAACTTTTTACCCTTCCGAAATGTAAACGCTTGTATACGCTTGGTGAAGGATTCTACCCAGAGCCCCTTTAAGGTTTCGCTTAACCCTTCACTGTTTTGATTTTTACACAGAGCTGCCAATTATTTGTGCTCCGGCAGATAGCATTTAAACTGTCCAGACATAGTAATGCATTGTGCTCGTCCACCTCCGAAAAGCGATCAGGCAAATGCGTCTATGTTACGATCAGTGCGCATTGAGAAAGGTTTTGATGGTTGCGTGTTGAAATAGGGACCCAAATCTGTGACCCAAATCTGTGACCACTGCATGGTTTCGGTAGGGCTCACTTTAGCCTTGACCTGTTGGTCAGTGTTGTTGTTAGACCTTGTTTGAGGCCCTAAAAGTCTTGTGTTCCTAGAATCGCCCTTGATTCAGATAATAGAGCTAGGAGCTTTTCCCCCTGAAAATTCTGTATTCTAGTAAAACCTCTGTTCATATCAGACAAGGTTTCCGCTACTGTGTAACTAAAAGAAACATGTTTGCATTCGCACTATGGTTTGTGAAGAAGGCTGAAAGTACAGCCTTATGAGATGCACTGATAAGAATAATTTCTAGTGGAGTGAAGTATATTGATTCGCTGGGTGTTCTGATAACTAGGTACCCCGGGCCGTAAGATAATTATGCTAACACGTGGGTTGGGGTGATATCATAAATTTGACCGACTTGTTGTGAGGATGCTCTTGTAAGTGTAGAATCTCCTACACATACATTATTTTCATCAATAATTGAGTTGATTAACCAGATTATTAATATTATTATTTGCTCACTTTGTCGTCGCTAGCATCCTAGCTAATTCCACAAGGTTTGCCGATGAGAATGTTATCGGCTAGCTATTTCAGACCAATCTTTTAAACGAACTGCCCGGCAGTTCTGAAGCAGGGGGACAGCCGGATGACTTAACACTCACCAGATCTAGAGTACAGAGAAACTGGGCCAGGATCAATAGACATACATGACTCGTATAAATCTGTCTTTCCCTCACACCCTTATCTGCCTTTCTGGTCACATTTCTTGTTGTTTTATTTTCACCAAGATTTATCTTTATGCCAATCCTGTGGCACTGAGAACCACATCACTTGTTTCTGTCCATACACACACCCTATCCCCTGTTCTTGTTGACCAACCTACATGTGATCAGATATTCTGACTGCTGTAGTACCTGATGTGTGTACCGTGTCCGAGCTGACCTCGGGTGCCCGCTGACGACAGGGTTGCCTGGGGGTCAGTGCCGGACCCTAGCCTTTTAGGGGCCCTAAGCAACATTTAAAGTGAGGGTCCTCTCCCTTAGTGGTCCAAAGCTCACCAGCTGCCTGGGGCCCCCTGGCTTTTGGGGCCCCCAAGCAGCCGCTTATGTTGCTAATGCCTAGGGCCGGCCCTGCTGGGGGTCATAAGTGAGAGGTCACAGTTGGGGTGAAGAGGCTGCATGTGAGCTGCCATAAGGCTGTGTGGGAGGTTTCGGGGGGGGGGGTCCTCACTCCGCCACATGTGGACAGGGGTCTTGTTTGTATACTTTTATATAAAAACGAAGAGTTACTGCAACAACAAAAAAAGATTGTAGAACGTTTGTGTAGGGAGTTCTGTTGTCCTGTTAGTAACCATGGCGATGATGAAATATTTTAAGGAAATAAATGGTTGTGTTTCCAGATCTTTGTTTGCAATCAAACACTTTCCATTTCCACTAAAGGCATTTAAATCAAACAAGTTCATCACTATAGGCTTCATAATATCAAGATGTTTCATGGTCTTATGAGTTATGTTCAATAGTATGTACTACGTTCACTTCAGTGGTGTACACTATAAATATGACACTGAATCCTTTCCAGGAATAACCAGTTATGAAACACTGAATCTTTTTCAGGAATAACCAAACTTCATAAAACACTAAAACCTTTCCAGGAATAAACAGACGACATATAACATTATTTCCGGTTGACACTGCTCAGTTTAACCAACCAGAAAAGGCATGTCTTGTAAACTTTTCGTCAGGTTCTTTATACAACTGTCCCCAACGTCCAATATTTTCTATAGCAAAATGTACGAAAAAGTGATCTTTGGTTAGGAAGACTACTAATACGCTCCCTGTGAAATCTACAAAACCCTACTGGCAACCCTTAAACAGTTTACTTCAAATCCTGATGGCTGATCGCCAAATTATGTTAGACTGACATCACTTTTTGCTTCTCTCGCTCCTTTGGTAAGAAGTGTATAATCCCATGTCGGGAAATTTGAAGGGTCGTGGTACCGTGCAATGCCTCATGTCTTAACGTGGATGTTCATCTGCTTTTTGGCTTTTCGCAAGATTCGCACATCGTTAGTCACTTGTGGGCGTGTACACTTTTTGTTGTGTTTATCAAAGCCAGAACTTCACACTTTATCAAAGCCCGAATTTACTAGCTCCTGTAACTAGCTAGCTACTACAGCTACATAGCAGTTTAGCAATATGTTAATCTACAATTTTAGGATACCTGATGATTAGTTTACGGGAAAATATTTTTCGCAGGGCATTGTGGGATAACGAGCAGCGCGAAGCGTACGAGGCGCTGAACTTTGATCCACGTGCTTATCCAGGTTCCCGCTCCTTTTTGGGGGGAAAACAAACGACACGCGCCGTAGACATTCATGCAAAATAGAAGCACAAAACAACACTAATAGAGATCCACAACAAATAAATTACCCAACACACATTATTTCCAGTCAATACATGACCACTATTCCTGCCGTAGAACACGGAGGATCTATAGAAAATGTTAAGTGGGTCCGTCTTAAATCATATGCCTTCAGTCTCCGAGCTAGCGATGAGCGAATCAATGAACACCCAGGGTTAGATCATTCGGCTATACACCACCCTCGTGATGATAGACAGCTTCCGGAGGTTTCAGTACTGAAGCTGAAGCATGAATAGGATGTTTAACTCATCACGATAATCTTTCAGGGACAGAGTCGCGTACGTTGACGCGGCAGAAAATATGTTTTTATTAAAGATACAAACGTTAATTTTCTGCTTCTTCTAACCAAACCACAACTTTTAAAATAGTGATAGTTATTATTTACGACACTGTTAGTTACTATATAAGGCCAAGTTAGTGATGATAATAAAAATCCGAAATTGACCTCCGTAAAACCAAGTGATGCCAGTAAGTCGTCTACCAATTGTATCTTTCCCGGCCCAGGGTTGTGTCTCTATACCTTCAGATTCTACATACAGGTCTTCAGTGACACTATGTGGCAGGATTTCGTTACTGCATATCAAACGGATCCCACACATCCGTGAACCGTAGGCTAGACTTACAGTATTTGTTTGGTTTCTGACGTGGCGAGACGCTAGAGGAGCCCGACTATTTCGTGGGCTGCAGGGATTGGACGTTGAATTGGGTTCGGGTATTTTGTAAAATGTAAATATGCAGGTGCGCGTTTGTTTGTTTCAATTTAATTAACTACCAAACTAAATCGCCCATTTTACGCCTTGACGGGTCGATCACACCACCGCAGCTGTCGGCTGTCTCTAGGCTCCCTTAGGATATGTTCTACACATAGTTTAAAAGTTAATTTAACTCGGGATTTCCTGTATCACAGTAAGGTAAGGGTTACAACACGTGGGCATTTTTAGTAGGGACTTGATTATAACTGAAGGGGCTTGTGTAAGTAACTTACTGTGTCTCGTTTTCTTCAGGTTATAGGCAAACTGCGTTACAGGCAGTCAAGTTATCGTCCGTATAAAATATAATCTGTAGAATATGTTTCAGTATGTCTGGGGAGCGGTTCAAAAATGTGTATCTAATAATTTAATGCAACTGCACCCTATGCTCACATTAATGAGTTATTATGTATTGCTATTGATAGCCTATACATGTGCTTATCAAATTATTTGTTATTCGTACTTAGCTCATTAAATCCTCAACGGAATATGCAAAACATTACATTCAGATTCAGTTGACGAAACAGCAGCGAACAACCACAGTTTTCTCAGTTCCCTTTTGTTTTTAGACCGTAGCCGACTCTGCTTAGTCTTAATCTAAGGACCTTCTCAAGGTGCAATCGAACCTGTTTTGTAAATATATATTTACATGTACAATTTGTGCAAATATTACTTTTATGAATCAAGTGATTTTGGTAGGGCATCTAAACATTTTCCTAGACCTAACAACCCAATCTGTTGTTCTATTCCTGGGCAAGGCGGTTATCTGATGTATATTTGACAGACTGTGCTTTAACCCCATAGTCACTGTATTAAAACAATGACTGCCAAAACTGTATTTTGTTAGTACCTTTATACACCTGTACAGCGCATCACTTTCAGATTTATTACATTTCGTTTTTTATTAATGTACTGTTTGTTTTGCGATATAAACCGTCGTTTGTCTTCATATTGGAACTGGATACAAATGTGAGTCCCTTTTTCTGAAGAAGTTTTGTCTCAAACAATAATCTCTTTAGACTGTTGTTGCTGGAGCTAACAGGGCATTTGTGTTTTTACAGTATAATGCCCACAAGCTTTCTTGTTGATAAAGAGGTATGCAGATTATTGTTACGGGCGGATATAAGACATTTCCTTCAAAGAAAATGAGTCTTTGACAAATTCCACATTTTAGTTTTGGCATACTTAGTGAATTAAAATCAAAGATCTTTTGCATAATACATTTTTGGTCAGTGAATTTTGATTTGACTCATTGTACGGATTGTAAATAAATTAAATATATCATAACATAATTTGCTGTATTTCATTTCTTTCAATAGACAATGGGATATAGAAAACATTGATAGAACGTTTTTACCCCTTTTATGAAGACTGATACAAAATAAATGTCTCAATAAGATAATTCAAACAGTGATGGTCTCAAACATTGGTCATTATGGTTTGAAACATTGGGAAATTATTGGGAATAATTATTTATTTTCAACTAGTTATTTTCAACTAGTTTTCATGTTTGAAGACTGACATGACTCTTGCTCGCGTCTTAATAATTCTGGTCTTTGTTTCGGCAAGGTCCAATCAGGTCGGTTCTGTTCGGTAAGTCACGGTCAGGTGTCGGGATGCCCCAGCTAACAGCAGCGACCATCTTGCAGCTCACCTTGCTGATCTCAGCACTTCCCGTTCAGTACCTGATCTCTCAGTGGACCGGCGCCTCAGTGGCCCAGCGCTATCACGCTACCAATCGGTAATGACCTCAGAACCAGTGCTTTATGGCCTCCTCAGAACCAGCGCTTAATGGCCTCCTCAGAACCAATGCTTTATGGCCTCCTCAGAACCAGCGCTTAATGACCTCCTCAGAACCAGTGCTTTATGGCCTCCTCAGAACCAATGCTTTATGGCCTCCTCAGAACCAGTGCTTTATGGCATGACACTAATTTATCATCACACACACGCATGTGTTTTTCTATTCATGTGGGGAAGAGAAAACTATTTCCTGTTTTTGTTCTATCTAATCCTAACCATTAACTCTAACCCAATCTTTATACCTAACATTTAACCTAGCCCAAACCCAAAATGTTAATCCTGACCCCTAGTACATAAACTTAACCTAGCCCTAACACCAAATGTTAATCCTAAACCCTAGTACCAAAGATTAACCTAGCCCTAACACCAAATGTTAATCCTGACCCCTAGTACCAAAGATTAACCTAGCCCTAACCCCAAATGTTAATCCTGACCCCTAGTACCAAAGATTAACCTAGCCCTAACACCAAATGTTAATCCTGACCTCTAGTACATAAACTTAACCTAGCCCTAACACCAAATGTTAATCCTGACCCCTAGCACCTAAACTGAACCTAGCCCTAAAACCAAATGTTAATTTTGACCCCTAGCACCTAAACTTAACCTAGCCCTAAAACCAAATGTTAATCCTGACCCCTAGCACATAAACCTAACCTAGCCCTGAAACCAAATGCTGACTCTTGTGCCTAAAGCAATTCCCAGTTTGAAACACTTGGCTATTTTGTAAATGGCTATTTTCTTGGTGTTGACAAAAAACTTGTTAGGTTTTATCCTTTTTGAGACTTGTTGTCCTTACAGTAAAATCAAGATTACACACACACAGCTCAGACATCTGAAGGCCACCACCAAATCTAATAACAAATGTGGCACAACATAGGAGAGCTTTCCCCTTGACCTTTAGAGTGTGAGACTTGGGCCAGAACAATTCAAAACTGCTTTCGTGTACCACGGATTTTAGGTAAACTGCATTCCGGTTGCTTTTTTAGGCAAGCCTTATTAACACATACACTTACACAAAAATTTGAGATTTGTCAGTTCCGGCACTTATTTTATCCCAAGTCAAGCACTGCCTTTATACTTCCAATATGGTATAGGAACAGTCTGACTTTTGGTGCGTGAGATTAGGGGCTGAGAGTTATTGGTAAACGTGTGTTTGTCTTTCTACAGGTTGCTTGGACTGTGGGCAGAGTTGAGGAAATACTATCTGAACACCACTGTCTGGACTGACAGGTTCTCTCAGCTGATGAATGATGTCATGTACGTCACATTTATACCCCACTTATTAATTGCATATTACTGTATTAATTATATTTATAGCCCACTTATTAATAACCCATTACTGTATTTATAACCCACTTTTTAATAATGACACATTACAGTGTTAATCATATTTACAGCCCACTTATTAATGACACATTACTGTATTTATACCCCACTTATTAATGACACATCATTGTATTTCTACTGTATTCACAAGCATTTGTTGACTTTTGAATAATTTATATGTTGTATACACATTGACTCTTAAAGAAGATCACTTATAAAGGTGTAAGATGGAGATACAATTTTGAATGAGGAGGAAAAGAGGAGAAGGAGGTGATTACATGTTGTGTTACTCCTGGTGACAGGGTACTGGTGTCAGGGGGAGAGAAGGAAGTGACATCTGCACAGTCTCCTGATCTGGAGGCGATGCTGCAAGACAACGACCTTGGCTTCTTTGGAGGTGTGTTTGTGTGTTGTGGGTTGTGTTCCGACTTCAGTGTGTGTGTGTGTGTGTGTGTGTGTGTCGGGTGCATGTTACGGCGTCTTTCAGAGGAAGTGTGTAAGGCCTAAACCTGGGAGTGAATGGGATTACTCCGCAAAAACTAGACCAGAACCAATCCGGTAATTCACTTGATATAAAACTCTTCTTGTCTCTCTACCTCTCTCCTCCTGATTTCTCCTCCTGATGTCTCTCCTCCTGATGTCTCTCCTCCTGATGTTTCTCCTCCTGATGTCTCTCCTCCTTATGTCTCTCCTCCTGATGTCTCCCCTCCTGATGTCTCTCCTCCTGATGTATCCCCTCCTGATGTCTCTCCTCCTGATGTTTCTTCTCCTTATGTCTCTCCTCCTGATGTCTCCTTCTGATGTTTCTCCTCCTGATGTCTCTCCTCATGATGTATCCCCTCCTGATGTCTCTCCTCCTGATGTCTCTCCTCCCACAGCCTCTCGGTCCCCTCGTAGACCTCGACCTCCCTTTGTATTCCTGCGTGTGGGTGACGTCGTCATGGAAACGAGTGGTCACATGGTCGGGGTGATCGTCAGTTGGGATCCAGAGCTCAGAGCCCCCCCTGAATGGATCCACAGACTGAATCCTGTCACTGAGGTGTGAACACTCACACACACACTGAGTTAAAAACACAAACATACACTGGCACATCCGCTGAGGTCAGAATACCGCAAACACATATTGAGGTCAACACAAAGACACACTGAGGCAAGAACACATACTTTCATTCATAAACAATAACTCTGGTTGTAACATTATACTGCCTCTGTTTGGAAATCACATTTCATAAACACTGGGCAGTTACTGTAACTTCTGACCGTGTGTGTGTGTGCGTGGGTTGTACAGGGTAGGAAATGGGAAAACACCCCCCACTACAAGGTGTTGTTCAGTGGTCCTGTCCCGTCCTCTCTCCTAGTGGGTTACCTGCCGCAGACCAGACTGGAAAGACTCACAGGAACCAGGGTATACACACACACGTACACACACACACACACAGAAACATCAACGTACACAATACTTCCAACACAAAGTTAAATACTAAAACCACGCATTGATGAGCCACTCGAATGGCTCTTAGTACCGTGTGTCTGGACCTGGATCATGCCAACACATTAACACACAGCCACGGGCCCCACATACATGTCCTCATGGGTCAGGGGTGCACACACACACACACACTGAGACTCACTCCAACACACACATCTTACCCCAGTGCATGATTTCTGGGTTCCAGCCAGACATCCCCACGCTGGAGAAGTACTTCACACACTTTGACGGAGAGAGGTTTGTCATGCAGCCCGGGCTCCAGGAGATCTTCCCTGAAGACTGACATAAAGGCTGTGTGTGTGTGTGTGTGTACGGGAGATGTGAAGGGAGGGATAGCGGTGGCCCTTCATCAGAGTCCTGCTGAGCTCCTCGGGTCTTGGCAGGAGAATGAGTCCACTTACCTGGTAGAATAAGACCAGTTTCCATTAGCAGAATCAAATCAGCACAAACGCCAAAACACCTTAAAAACCTCAAGCAGTATTCAAGGTCCGCAATCAGTTTCCAGAACTGCCCTTTCTAAATCAGTAGAGGACATGTGAGCGTCTAATGAAATTAAGTGCAGTGGGTTTGGTAGCTTGAATGTCTACAGGTCAATAACTGTTGAAAATGCAGTGCTTTATATGGATTTTTTTGTGATTAGAACCATCAACAACGTATCAACAATGTATCGGCTCACAACTTAAACGGCAAACCGATGTTCTGGCAGGAACGTCTGATGGGTACTAAAAATGTGATGAAGCAGAGTGGCTGTGACTGACTACAGTTTATTGACAGCAGGGCTCAAATACATGTGGATGAGTACTAGAAATGTAAGTGGATGAGTACTAGAAATGTAAGTGGATGAGTACTAGAATTGTGAGTGGATGACGTTGCCATAGTTTAGGATTATTAGGAACATTGACTGAATGACTCTACACTGTAGTCTGATGAAAAATGCTTAGAAAATGTAAAGAGTGCTCCTTAACTTTAAATTACCATGAACCCACATACAGTTTAAAGCTGGGCAAAGCCAAATGAAGGACAACTAATATATTTTTATGATGACTATACATTGTTTATATACAGAAGCTTTAAGTAAAGGACGGAATAAATATTCGTATTGTCATTGTCTTTGAAAAAACTTTATTTTAAAAACCTCAACATAATTAGTCAACGTTTCTTTCATTTTAAAAATATTTTTTAACTATTCAGTCTTATGTCTGTGGTGTCATTGACATGAATGGGGACCCCTAGGCATTTTATTATGAGATACGTTTTGCTTTTCTATTCAATTATATTTCTAGGACTGGAATGGGGACTCCTGTTCTAGTTATTTTACTGTTTCTATGCATGAATGGCAAACCAGCCAGGTGATATGTTTTGAGTGTCCAGCAGAGGTCAGTGTTGGAAAGCAACTTGACATTAAATGAATCACTCCAGAGGATTGAAAGAAGAAATACATAGGATCTGGCGATTTACAACACAGTTCGAAACAGTATGCAATGAAACAACGCTTTTGTAGTCACTGACACGGATAGGCAAAGAAACATCGAAATCTGTTTTTAAATAATAACAAAGATAACAAATACTTTAATTTAAAGTTCATAAAAATAAACTACAAATTACAGCAGCCAATACATGTAAATAAACCACAGTAAATTTCAATAAAAACTGGAAAACTATGGATATTGTAAAAACTTTGGACCGGTAGTATATGTCAACATTTTAAAATTATTTATTGCAACCTCTTGATCTAATTTATATTGTGTATAAAACACCGCCGACATGTCAGATAAACAGGTTCAGCCACCCACAGCCATTGTTCTGGTGGTGGGATTTGTAATGGTGGTTGGATTCATTACAATGTTTTAATATATTATGCGTACGATATAGTGTACCAGATTTATGTGCAATAATTTTTTTTTGTTCCAAATCGTAGTATGCCAAAGTGCTAGGATTGTCTAACTTCCAGTACTTTGACTGGTATTCCATTTGCATTTTCTATGGCATATTTCTTCGATTAGTTGTTGCAGACAAAAATGCATTTAGAAAAAATTACAAAATAATGTTTTTCTTGATTCAACCATTCATTTTCTTGTCACACGTAATGGAGCGTCATTAAGGTGTCATAGGAATTTACCCCGTATAGTTGTAACGCTTTTGAGGAATGAATCACCATGTGTGTTTGGTTGAATTAATCTGTTTTGTTGTTACATAATACATCAACGTATTCATACAACAGAACAGAATGTACTGAATTTACCTTTTATGAAACATTCTTATGTTGGTCGGAACCTTTACATAATACATGTATGCATATAGCAGACTGGATCAAGTCAATTGCATGTCAGAATCAGAAGATATATTAAATGCAAGAGGCTTTGCTCCAAATGGTTACAGGATTATTTATATAAACTTGACCAAAAGATAAAATCTTTGTCAGAAAAGGGGTGAAAATATGTGGAGGTCTCCCTTTCTGGTGTGCTACAGTGAAACACAGATTCGGCATTCGCATATTTAAATGATTCAATTATCCCCATTCAAAGCTAGATCTATGCTGTCGTTGCTGACATTAACAAACCACACACCTTAACAGCCTTTGATTGATTTTGGCGAGTTTTCTATTCCTTCTTTTTTCCCCGTCTGTAGAACAGAACAAACACACGCGAGGTGAGGTCTGTTCTCATTAAGGTGCCTCGTGGGTCCTGAATTAATTAGATTGGTTTTGTGTTCACAGAAAACATTAGGAAATAGTAGAAGTGAGGGTACATTAAAAATAGTCAGTGCTTTCTTCATGGTCCTTAGTGCAAACTTGTTACTTAGAAGTAATGCAGGTTTGACAAGTATCTTGGATCATATTTCTACAACAATACATCGTTGTTACTTTACCATGTGTTGGGTGTGTTGCACCAACATATATGACCTTTTAAATATGTTTTAATTAAGGTTTATTGTAATCATTTCTTTCATCTAAGTTTAATTCTGATATTAAACCTAGATTAACTTTAAAACTGTTGCTGCAAAAATATTTTGGGGAATTTAAATTTAGATAACTTCTTAATTTTAAACTTCCACTTGAGGTGGTTTAACATCACAAAGATGTTTGCACAGTTGAGGTGGAGAAACCACATTTACAACAGAGTTTCGTAGAATAATAAAACATCTTAAACACTTTCGAGATTAATGATGATAGAGATTGACTAATTTAAACCAGAATAGGAATAGATGTCCCCTCAAGGCTTCAGCTCTTGATGGCCCTGCCCTTTAATGCAACTGGATGATTCCAAATGGTGGATGAAGACCTTTTTGGACGACACAGGTCAACTGTCAGAAGGATTGTGGCCAGCTTGTCACGTGCTGTTGCCGGTACATCAAATTTCATCCCACAGCAGAAATGCCAGATGGGTTTTATTCCCAGGTGTTTTAGGGTTAATCGACTGTACTGATATTCCCGGTTTCAAATGCTGGTAGCGAGAATGGAGAACTTGTCCGTAATAGTAAAGCCATTTTTATCAATCTTATCAAATACAAATGACCAAATACTATTTTGTATTTTAAATACTTCTTTGAAATGCATGTATCAGAACAGCTGTAAGTTGTTAACCAATTATTTGTTCCCTGAAAAAGGCCTTTTGTATGTACATTATTTGTCACTGTTTGGTAACCGTAACTTTTTTTGGGGGGGGGGGCAGTTTATCGCAACATTTTGTACCATTTCAGATTATTCACTATACTCCAGTAAAAACTGGAAAACTATGGGTATTGTAAAAACTTTGGACCGGTAGTATTGCAAACTCTTTATCTAATATATTATATATATTGTATATAATTATATTGTGTATAAAACACCGCAGACATGGCAGATAAACCGGTTCAGCCACCCACAGCCATTGTTCTGGTGGTGGGATTTGTAATTGTGGTTGGATTCATTACAAAGTTTTACTGTGCAAACAGATCAAATCATTTTTTTAACATTGTCACACCTCTTCCTCTGGTAAAGTAGGTATGTAGAATTACTGTCTGATTAATCTAGATACCAGACAGTCAGATCCCGCTCAGAACACAGAAAAACAGGCAAATACATATAGTTCGATGGACTGACAGACATGTAATTAGCATGTTATGGGATCCATGTAGCAACGTGTCTGGTAGTTAAACAGACGACTTTTGGTTTAATCTACTGGAGCAAATTGAACTTGACAGTTAAGGTTGAACCAGAGCGGCTGAGATCGGACACAGAGAAACTGCTTAAACTATCAAGCAATTGATGAGTCTACCTGCTGGCTAGAATGTGTCCACTCCAACCGCTTCCTTACACTGCATCCACAGTGCACTCCAACCACTTCCTCACATTGCATCAACAGTACACCCCCACCTTTTCCTCACACTGCATCAACATCAACTACATATCCACAAATGAGATGAGATGTTCCAATAAAACGTAGACTTGGCCTGAATTTTTAATCGCATATTATGCGTACGATATAGTGTACCAGATTAATGTGCAAGAATATTTGTTTGTTCCAAATCGTCGTATGCCAAAAGTGCTCGGATTGTCTAACTTTCAATACTTTGACTGGTATGCATTTTGAGTTTTCTTTGGCATGTTTCTTCGATTAGTTGTTGCAGCCCAAAATGCATTTGGAAAAAAAATACAAAATAATGTTTTTCTTGATTCAACCATTCATTTTCTTGTCACACGTAATGGAGCGTCATTAAGTTGTCATAAGAATTCACCCGGTATAGTTGTAAGGCTTTTGAGGAATGAATCATGTGTGTTTGGTTGTTACATAATACATCAACGTATTCATACAACAGAACAGAATGTACTGAGATGTTGACAAGTATTCCTTCTTTTTTTCCGTCTGTAGAACAGAACAAACACACCCGAGGTGAGGTAAATGTGATCCCTCCTTTCATCTAAGTTTATTTCTGACTTTAAACCTAGATTAAATTCAAGACTGTTGCTACAAAACATCTTTTTTGGACGTTAGGTGGACTTGAGGTGGTTTAACTTCACAAAGATGGTATCACAGTTGAGCTGGAGAAACCACAGTTTATTTCTGACATTAAACCTAAATTAACTTTAGAACTGTTGCTGCAAAAATATTTTGGGAAATTTAAGGTTAGATAAGTTATTAACTTTAAACTTCCACTTGAGGTGGTTTAACATCACAAAGATGTTTGCACAGTTGAGGTGGAGAAACCACATTTACAAAAGAGTTTTGTAGAATAATAAAACACTTTCGAGATTAATGATGATAGAGATTGACTAATTTAAACCAGAATAGGAGTGACAGGAATAGATGTCCCCTCAAGGCTTCAGCTCTTGATGGCCCTGCCCTTTAATGCAACTGGATGATTCCAAATGGTGGATGAAGACCTTTTTGGACGGCACAGGTCAACTGTCAGAAGGATTGTGGCCAGCGTGTCACGTGTTGTTGCCGGTTGTCACGGTTGTAGTGAGGTGCAGAACCAAATGCAGACATGTTGAAATGAAAGGTGATTTAATCCAAGAACAACAAGAACAAACTACACGGACTGTAAACGCAAATGAAAGGTCTGTACAAACATAAAACGATATACAAATAACGTGTAGCGTATCCACTTGAAAAGGGACTTAAACAGAGACAAACCGTGAACGTTGTGAGACAAACAATAAACCACACGAGTGTGGTGCAAACCCTAACCTAAGTAGGCTCCCCAATCAGAGTCAACTGAATGCAGCTGCTCTGACTGGGGAGCCCACAGCGGCATGGAGAAGGCAAGGAGGCCCCTCCATGGGTCATGCTCTGAAACGGCCAGGGGCCCGCAGCCAGGGCATGACAACGGTACATCAAACGTCATCCCACCGCAGAAATGGCAGATGGGTTTTATTCCCAAGTGTTTTAGGGTTAATCGACTGTACTCATATTCCCGGTTTCAAAAGCTGGTAGCGAGAATGGAGATCTGGTCCGTAATAGTAAAGACTAATGCTCCATCAATGTGCAGGTTGTCTATGATGAAAATGGCGATCTTATTAACATTGTACATGGATTGTTTTGTAATGAATCAATGCATATTAATAGATATTAATATATATGCATTCTTGTATCATTCTTTGCAAAGTGGGCTTTTGTTCCCTTCTATTTGTCATTGTGATTTATAAGAACCACTTTTGTTATATTAGGACATCAATCTGCGGTCACTTTTGTGGCCTCTCTGGTGCTGCTGCAATAACCGGTGCAACCAGAGCCGTATAGAGAAAAGAGTTGCGTTTCAACTCTCAATTCAAATGAACGTTACAAACTCAACGAAGCGATCAGAGCGCCACAAAACTGTGTTTTGGTAACTACTTAAACTAAAGAATATTCGTGTCGTTAGCAAAAAATGGAGTCCGACTTTTGGGACCTCTGTATAAATCATGAATTACAGTAAACTAACTAAAATATGAAAGGCGTTGGCTTGCTAGTCATGTCCTATGGAAGCTATGCATTCTAGGGCCTAAACATTTGATTTATTAACATCTCCAATATATAAGTTGTACTCTGATTTAGTAATCTCTTCTTACTTTTCAAATGTTGTCATTAAATGTAACTTGCAAACAAGTAATGAGTTCCATTAATACATCTGACCCTGCGGGATGGAGGAAGGTCAACACGATGTTGTTGGATGTTGCTCTACATTTCCTTCCCCAGTGGAGGGAAATGTAGATCAAATAAATAAAATAACGCTACTGTATAGTAAAGCTAGCTGTAACATTTAGCTAAAATTATCTTTACATAATACTGTTTGGTAGAACTGTCTGTCGTCACCGTAGAGGAAAAGTAGAGGGGCAATTGACTGTGGGAATCAGTTCCGATATCTTCTGTGCGAAAGTTTGGACCGTGGCGGATCTCCGGTCTGAAATAGCTGTATTCTCTCTACTCCCGCATCCTTTTTAGCCTTCGGTTTTTCGATCAGTACTTAATTAGGTTTGTGTGCCTTGAATCGCCCGCTCCTCTCTTATTGACGATTATGGTATCGGTCGTTTTATACTGTAGTAGCCTACGATACTAAATTCCCTTATAAGTTCAGATAGAAGATTTCTTTCATTAAATTAGAATGAACTTCTTTGACGAGCCGTGATAAGTGTGGAAAACCAATAATAGGTCACGAACGAGTTGTGTCGTCTGCTTCAAAAACAAGGTATTTTGTTTTTTAAAACTACCCACGAGCCACGTCAAATTTTATGAAAGATAATTTCAACAATATTACTTAAATACTTTGTTCACTATCATTTCATGGTAATGCAACTTTGTTGCCTTACAACCTGTCCGGTAAACCACTGTAGGCCTATTTGTTACTAATTATAGTTAATCATGGATTTATTGATCCAGATTTAAAACTAAGTATTGAAACACAACTCTGATTACTTTCAAACGAAGAATTAAAATACTTAATTTAATTTAAATCATGTTGGCGCAAATATTCCAACGCCGTTATGTTGACTTAACACTTCCACAATTACTTGGCATGAGGTAAACAACTTTTCTTGGTTTTGGCACCAAGAACAACGAATAAATATGACTTTTTGTCAATACATTGCTGCAAAGGAGAATATCATAAAATATATGTCACTTGACAGAATATAATGCTGTCAATGAGAAATACAAATGTAATCGATGTGACGTACACTTCAAAACATTACAGTCAATTAGAAAAACGAATGTCATCTATATAACGTAGGCCTACGAAATATGTCAGTTTGATCAAATAAATACGAAAGTATATCATGTATTCTTAACTTAATTACATTGAATGTATGAAGTCCTTTAAACACCTGCAGTGGTCACAAAGGTTTCATAAGCATGGTCAGCCTCAAACAAGAACCACGTGATGCACAGTGGCTACTCCTTGGCGGTGCTTGTAGGCGATCATAAGAGTCCATGTCCACATATTAAATCATTCTTGACAGACGAAGAAAATAGACCAGGTGCCTTTGATGGCTCCTCCCCAGCTGACAATTATCGGCAGAAGGTGTGTCACCCAATGAACACCCGCCTTCATCACAACCTGCAAAGGGAAATCTGTACACACAAACAGTGCTGTTGCAACACGCCTTCTCTCTAGTAGGCCACTCCCATTCCTGTGTGGGTGTATGCCATGCTGGTCTGCTCATTCAATCAGTCTCAGTGTCTGTTACATGATAGAAACTATGGAGCCTCTAAGCTGTCCCATCTGTCTGGAACATCTGAAGGAGCCAGTCACCACTGCCTGTGGACATAGTTACTGTATGGATTGTCTTGACGACTGCTGGGACCAGGATGAGGATAAAGGTGTGTACAGATGCCCCCAGTGCAGACAGACCTTCTTCCCAAGACCGGTTCTGATGAAGAACATCATGCTGGCCGATGTAGTGGAGAAACTGAAGAAGACTGGACTCCAAGTGTCTTCTTCTGCTCACTATTATGCTGGACCTGGAGATGTGGAGTGCGATGTCTGCCCGGGGAGAAGGTTTAAAGCTGTGAAGACCTGTCTGGGGTGTCTGGCCTCGTTCTGTGACACCCATCTTCAGCCTCACTACCAATCTGCAACCTTAAAGACGCACAGGTTGGTCGACACCTCAACGAAACTGCGAGACAAGATCTGCTTTCGCCTTGACAGCACGTCGGAGGTTACAGACCAGCAGTGTCTCTGTTACCTGTGCACCGTGGAGGAACATAAAGGACAGGAGACAGCATCATCTGAAACACAGAAGGCTGACAAACAGGTAGATTTGATGTTTTAAATCAATGCACATCTTGGACGTTAACTTACAAAAATTACTCCAAAATCTTGATTTGTCTGACGTAAAGCAGCTAATGGCCTTCTTCACCTCAGGCATCCCATTGTATAACAAGGGGATTAGCAGACCTTTCATGTTTACATAGTGTAGAGATTTTAGAGATTATATGTGGAGGACTTGGTCTGATAGGTGAATGATGTCTCTTACAGGAACATCTGGGTCTGAAACACAGGAAGTCCCACTACCAGCAGAGGATCCAGGAGAGAGAAAGGAATCTGATGGAGTTGAGACAGACTACAACCTTTATCAAAGTGAGTACTAAAACAGAATACAACCTTTATCAAAGTGAGTACTAAAACAGAATAAAAAAGAGTACTTAAATAGATAATGGCCTGTATCAGTGAGTGCTAAAATTAAGTGTGGCGTTTATCAAAGTGAGTACTAAAACAAACTATGATCTTTATCACCGATAAAGTAAAACACGTAATAATCACAGTATAACAGCAAGTCAATTATACTATAATTATATATTATAACAGACTATAACTTAAAGCAGTGAGTACTAAAACAGACTATAACTTTAAGCAGTTAGTACTAAAACAGACTATAACTTTAAGCAGTGAGTACTAAAACAGACTATAACTTTAAGCAGTGAGTACTAAAACAGACTATAACTTTAAGCAGTGAGTACTAAAACAGACTATAACTTTAAGCAGTGAGTACTAAAACAGACTATAACTTTAAGCAGTGAGTACTAAAACAGACTATAACTTTAAGCAGTGAGTACTAAAACAAAACACTGATCAGACTTTATAATCAAGCTCAGGGTCCTCAAAAAACAGGTTGATTGCGAGTATTATAATAATATTATAATATTATTGCAAAATTCAATTTGAAAGCCTTTTCTTCAAGTTTCTGGTTGAATTCCCTCCTTGTAGTCACTGATCTAGAGCGAATATGGCATTACTTCCCTCTCATGCTCCAACTCTGTCCTGACAGGACTTTGTACGGTCAGCTGTGGAGGACAGTGAGAAGATCTTCACTGAGATGATCTGCTCCATGGAGAGAAGACGCTCTGAGGTGAAGGACATGATCAAAGCCCAGGAGGAGGCTGAATTGAGTCGGGTTGAGGAACACCTGCAGCGACTGGAGCAGGAGATCGCTGAGCTGACGAGGAGGAGAGACACTGAGTGGGAGCAGATCTCCTACCCTGAAGAACACATCCCTTTCCTCCAGGTAACTCATCCTGGTCTGTTGTTACTATGACAACAAGCATTCCACTTTAACAGCGACGCCTTATAGAGGCAGAGATTTAAGATTAATTTACTGGGGAAACTTGCTCTCCTTCATGCTCGTCTTCTTTATCTCTCCATCTCTATGTCACTATCTCTCCATCTCTCTTTCCTTGTATTTATGTCTCAATCTCTGTCTCTCTGCAGACGGCCAAGCCTCTAGGTGACCTGGTTGATCCTAAAACTAGATATAGTCCCTTCCTTTTCTCCTCTCTGGGGTTTGATGATCTGAGGAGGAACGTCACTGAGCTCAAGAGAAGACTGGATCAAACCTGTCAGGAAGAGGTTGAGAAGATGTCCTGTTCAGGTAAATAAACAATAACTCCCTTGTTGGTAACATTGAGAGTGAGGAAAACTCCTTCAGTTACGCTACCCTTCATTAATCATGTGTTAAAAGCGTTGAGGATCTATACACTCCTACATTAATGGAGTTAAAACTCAGTAGATGCTTGAAATACCCGCTCAATATTGGCTAAGACATTACCTGGACAGTTATTATATTCCATTGGCTAAGACATTACCTGGACAGTTATTACAGTGTCCTGTTAAAGTTCATTTTAAACATTCATTCTTCCTTCTACAGCCATCAAGCAACATTGTATAAAGTGGAGAAGCATCACTCCCAAGCCCTCCATCATCACAACACCCTCAGATCAGGTCACAGGTCAAGAGGTCACCCTGACCCTGTTGAGGAAGGAACAGGGATTTGGGTTAAGAATAAATGGAGGAAATGACACTTTAGAGAAGGTGAGAGGCTGATGGCAAAATCACATCCATTGCAAAAACCACACACCATAAGTCACGTAACAAACACACACAGACAGCAGGATGAGGAAGACTGTGAATTAAATTTACAGACTAACATATTTTTGTTAAATTGATGTAGAACACGACCTAAACCCTATTGTTTCTGTTGTCCAAGCTAATTATTCTGACAACAACCATCTTTTACCAGATTGAAATCACAGACATAGTGAGACACTCAGCAGCGCACCGTGATGGACGTCTGAAGAGGGGAGATGAACTGGTGTCGGTGGACAGTGTGCTGGTGAACCAGAAAACACATGAAGACGTTGTGGAACTGATTAGAAAGGCTGGTCAGAATGGTCACGTGACCCTGGGGGTCAGGAGGATCATCCAGACGAACATTTATCACCAAGAATGTAAAGGAATGTAATGAAAACAAATGTAATGAAAACAAATGTAATGTAAAGCAATTTAATGTAAATAATGTCATGTAAATAATGGTAATGTAAAAAGGAATGAAATGTAAAGCATTGCAATGTAAAATATTCTAATTTAAAGGAAGTAAAAGTATTTACATTTGAATACCATTTATCTTGTGTTCTTGTGTTAAGCTTACCATACTCCTTTTTTGGCTGTCAGATAATATGATAATTATGTAATTTAATGAAATTACCTCCTACAACAGAACATTGACACAAAGCACATTTTCAAACTATGCAAGAACTATTTAGGGAAAAAGCACTCAGCTGGTATTCTGTCTATAATGGAGTAGCCAACAAAGTCCCTGGTTCTCAACCCTATTCAGCTGTTGTGAGAGCAGCTGGACGGTACGTAAGAACTGCCCATCAAGCCAATCCAACTTGAGGGAGGTCCTTCAGGAACCATGGGCTGAAATATCTTTAGATAACCTCAACAAATTCACAACTAGAATGGGGGAGTTCTGCAAGACCGTAATTGCTGCAAATAGAGGATTCTTGAATGAAAGCAACGTTTTGAATAATCATTGTTTCTAACCTTTGCAATGACTGTATTTTCTATTTAGTTTTGCTATATTTCCTGTTCAAACTAATTTCATGTATGTATTCATGAAAAACTAATAAATCTGTATTGGCATGACGAACAGATGAAGCCGATCAGGTGCATTGTGGGTGTTATTTGAGGTAGACAGAGAAGTGAACAAATTAGCAAAATGTCTTGAGTTTAGAGTATGTAAGTGTTACATGAAAAAATGTATTAGTCTTTCCAGAAATGTACTACATCCAGCGGAATGTAATTGGCACCACGCTGTCTGTTAAACTCAGCAGGTGTGTTAACCGGTACAGCTTCATTTTGTACCTATCACAGTAAACAAACAAGATAACATTTGGAAACAAAAGGTCTTTGGAATGTCTGGGACCAGGTTGGGTGTAAAACAACCTGGTGAGAGGATTGCAACATGACACTCATCATGTACAGTCCCCTGAGAATCGAAACAGAACATACTGTACTAAGCTGTAGATACAGGCATGGAGGTAATGACAACTTACGTGCCGACATGTTCTGTTGGTTTAAAGTACCACAAGCTTTTGACACACAACTTGACAGGTGGCAAAGCACTGACATGCCTAAGAAGTCAGATACATTTTGTGTTTTGGTGTGTGTCTTTCTGTATGTGTGCCACAATATGCAAGTGGGTATTAGATAAAGTGTGTGTCCTCCCTGTACATCTTTTAAGGTTTAGGGATGGTGAGGAGAAGACTGGACCCTCACGTCTAGTCAGGTAGGTTTGAGATGGGTTAGGGTTAGGGTTGGTGAGGAGAAGACTGGCCGCTTACGTCTAGTCAGGCAGGTATGAGATGGGTTAGGGTTAGGGATGGTGAGGAGAAGACTGGCCCCTTACGTCTAGTCAGTTAGGTATGAGATGGGTTAGGGTAAGGGTAAGGGTAAGGGTAAGGGTTAGGGTTAGGGTTAGGGTAAGGGTAAGGGTAAGGGTTAGGGTTAGGGTTAGGGTTAGGGATGGTGAGGAGAAGACTGGACCCTCACGTCTAGTCAGGTAGGGATGAGATGGCGATATCAAGCTGCGACAAAATGTCTCTGCCATAACAATTTATGATCAATTACATCACAGGCTGCAAGGAGATCCCCCCCCCCCAAAACAGCTCAAACTATCACACAATGAAATCCCCCAAAACAGCTTCAACAGTACCTGGATATCAAGAGAATAAACTAAACATGTTTAGTTTTGGGTGAAACTGTTTTAAAAAAATTAATAGAAAACACCCAGCCTAAAACCCCAAGGAGCAAGCAAAAACATTGTTGAAGTACAGTGTCTATGAAAAACTCTCCAAGAATCAACCTTTTGGTCAAGAGTATATAAAGCCCCTGTAACCAAATTACTTGGAGAAACCTATCATGTACAGTTTATAAAGCCCCTTGTAACCATAAAACTTAGAGCAACCTATCCGGGAGTGTTTGTATCTTCTGATTGTGACGCTTGTGACTCTTGGTATTTCAACATGACAATCAGCACCGAAACCTGCTTTGAACAGAACAACATGTTCTTTGCTATTGAAATGTGACACCAGATGGCTGGCAAACCTCCAGGTCCGCTCAGTGGCGTGAAGGGCTCTCCAAAGTCCCACAAAAAAACACCAAAGAGTGAATAATGTCAAAGTGAGAAATAAAACGAATTGAAAATATAAAACAGGCAAACAAAATAATTGTGTAAGTATTCACCCCCTTTTACTTTGACACAGGGCAGGAAGGGTGAGGGAGATGGGTGAGGGAGAGGGAGATGGGTGAGGGAGATGGGTGAGGGAGAAGGGTGAGGGAGATGGGTGAGGGAGATGGGTGAGGGAGATGGGTGAGGGAGATGGGTGAGGGAGATGGGTGAGGGAGATGGAGATGGGTGAGGGAGATGGGTGAGGGAGAAGGGTGAGGGAGATGGGTGAGGCAGACCGACAACAGGCCCACAGGACCTCAGAAGGACTGAGCAAAGGACTTGGGCCTTTTATTTGTAGTGCGGTGGCGACTCTGGGAGTGAAGAACTGAAAGGTGGGAATGCCAAGGTGCCACGTGCTGGGGAATATTTATGTTGGCGCACTAATGGTCATCAGACCTGTGTGGCATGAAAATCGAGGTGTGCCATGAATGGCCTTTGTGAGCAAATGTCCCAAACAAACACGGTTTGTAATACCTGTCGAGCACAAAACAAATTGTACACAGCTGACGAAGCGTGAAGCTTCCAGATGTTATGATCACTCTAAAACGATATGTTTCCCTAACTCTGTCACAGCTCAGTGGGAGGTGAAGCCCCAACTAGCTTGAAGTTATCCCTTTTCTCATAGAAAAATACCTTTTAATAAAATGTTCCAATAGATTTTATTTCCCATGACTACACAGACACCTTTAACTGTGTTATGTGTTATTTTATTTTGTCTTGCACTGTTACGCTTTGGCCAGGACATCAATGCAAGTGAAAATATGGTCTCAATCAGCTTGTCTGGTAAAATGAAAGTAAAATAATATTATTATTTCAGGATCAACCCTCACTAACGTTGTGTACTACTCCCTTCACAGAACAGCACAAACGGGCCCTAATCACAGGGAGTGGGAGGCCCCGGTGCAAGAGGACACACATCTCGGTCAACCAGAAGCCCATAAAACACATAAGTGACACTTTTTTCATGATCCAAAGCAAACAAATTATATAATATATGTATTTAAAGTAAATGAATACATTAAGAGTAAAACATTATTCACAGAACACCATACACCCTAAAATAATTTATTTATGCCAAAAACAGGTATGTCGACTGAAATCTTTCTTGTTTTCTGTAGTGACCTATGAATGACAAGGACTGGCGCATTCAGGTGTTTCCCCTTGCCGACTGGGACTTGCCTGGGACTATTACTCACGAGACGCTATAAACACAGTTACATGCTGCCACCCACTGTACATGTGGAGTATGTTTCTGTGTCCCAACTCTCCTAAACACACTGAACTCGCAATGGACTGAATCATTCCTATTCATATCCCAACGTCGTGGCCCAATCTCGATGTCCACACTCGTTCTCGCCAAGTCTGTGAGGGTTTAGGGCTGTTCCACTGTCAAATCATCAAGCGCGCGAGTGCTTTCTTGCGGACATGTTGAGCCCTTCCTGCACTATTTTCGGAAGTCCGCATTTCTGCAGACTTTGCCTGAGGGAAGTGCACGCAATTCACCGCGTGGTGACGTGAAACACAGCGGTTACCAGGGGAAGCCTGGAAGCGAGAGAAATCTCCAGCAAACCCGCCTTATAAGGGAAGAAGAAGAAAGTTAAACAAACAGACATGGATGTAGCAACCAACATGATTCAATAAAAGGTTACATGTTTGTATAAAGAAAAAGCTTATAGTTCATACTGACATAACTGTGTGTAGTTTATCTTATGATAAATCTCAAATATGCATTCATCAGATTTAATCTGTTTGCAAACAGGCCTTTCAATCAGAATGTGTTTTGGCCCCGTTGTTTGTAAATGGACTTGAGAACTATCTGTTTATGTGGAACAGTGACGGTTGTGTTACTGTGTGTAGAAACCTGAAATAGATGGTGGTCAAACCTCCATGTGTGCTGAGTAACAAGCACAGTAATTCTACCCTTTAAAAACACTTTTAAACACATTACCTAGACAAACAGGCTTCTTGTTTGATGGTTTAATTTGCACAAAGACTATATTCGTAAGGGTGCGGTGTCCGCGGAGTGAAGGGTAAGATCCAAACGCACGACTTCAGGGATAGCGTCTTAGTGCTCGGATAACCGAGCAGTGCGAATTGTCCAGTGGTGGTAGGAGGAGTAGTCAGAGGGTGATAGGAATATATGTGTGTAGATACATATATAGCTCCCGATGACGGAAAGAAGGCTTGTAAGCCAAAAGGCTGCAATGTAACGCAGTAGTCAAAACATCTATACGTAGAAGTGGAGATCTGCATAGTATCTTGTTTGAATCGACACTGGGGGGTGAGCAAACAGGAACCTAAGTAGGGAAGGTGAGTAGGTAATGAGGGACAGGTGCGAACAGTTGGCAGTGTGCTTGATGAC
>JACXGK010003007.1:0-10827 GCA_016801125.1 Novumbra hubbsi | reverse complement strand
ACTACAAGGAGTCCCACTACAAGGAGTCCCACTACAAGGTCCCACTACAAGGTCCCACTACGTGTCTCGCATATTACCTTCACGTTGTGTTGTCTTAGGGTCTGTAGAATGTACTCCACTCTCCTCGAGACGCTGTTGGTGACGTCGTTCACCGTCTCCTTGCTGTTTGAGACGCTAACGGAAAACTTGGCCCGGTCGGCGGAACACGAGATCTCCGCGCTGCCCGTCACCTGGACTTCCCTCGCGCTGTGTTGGTTTTGGTGAACGGTCCGCAAAATGTTTTCGTCCCGGTAAACATCTCCCGTGTGCGGTAAAAGAGCCGCAAAGACGCGAGACGGACTGCTAGCCATTGCGGAACGCAATCCAACCTGTCGCTGCTCGCTGCTATAGTAACAAACGGGGGTATAGGGATATGTAGTTCAATTGTAGGGATATGTAGTCTTCTCGGAGAAGGATCAGACGGGCAAGACAAATTCAATTTACATTTTGAGTAGTCGATGTAAAAACGTTGGTGTAAGGGTTAGGGATCGTTACTAATGATAGAAACCTGAATGACTGAACACAGAAAAGGAGTTTTATCTTATTGTTTGTTTGTTATTGTTGTTATCTTATTGCATTTTTCTGTTTCGACATATTATAAATCGGTAGGAGGCGCCAGAAGCTTTGCAATGAATTAAGACAAGAGCATCTTGGCAAAGGCTATACATAGTCTAGGCCCCGTGTCGGAATCAGTCGAAATGCATCAGCAAAGTCAAGCGGGATGTACATAAATAGTCCATAGACTATTTCTAGTAGTTATAACTTAAAACATATATATTTGTATTTTGTGTTCAAAAAATGTAATCAAACCAGGAAATAAACATAGTATTCTAATTAAAATTAGGTAAAATATCGTTGGGCAGAAATCTCCTATAGTATTTTTTAAAACATATTGGGCGTATTTTTTGACTATGCATTTTATGTATATACATTTCACATATGTTGATTTTGTTTGCTTGTGTTATAAATTATCAAATCATGTATAACAAAAATAAAATGCAAAATATACGTACATTACAATTATTTATTTTAGATTAAATATTTCTCACGTAAAATATAACTTCACAACTCGCAATTCATAAATGTTTCTTTGATAGAATGGACATCATTTTGCCTAAATAATTGATGATGGAACATTTTAAAAATATATTGTGTGGGAATTATTATTATTATTATTATGTTGAGATACATTATAGGTTATCTATAGGTTATAATATATGAAAATAGATGAGTTAAAGTAGCAAAACGTTCGCATCATTTTGTCATCGTTCTTTAGACTTTTCAGCATCTGAACAACTTTCACATTGTTGTTATGTGAACTTCAGAGATCTTTTCTAAGGCAAAACGTACATTCCTTTCAACAACGCCTTTTGTTTAGTTTCCCCCGAATATTAAACTGTGAAATGGATTTATAATCATGAACTAAAAATACGGAGAGCATATTTGTTGTTATTGTCTCGTGTTTCCCCGGTCTCCCGGTCCGCGCTGTGAAACTCGAGCTCTGATGCTGCTCTCGCCAAAAGAGACGCCGCGAGCTGCACTGTTTTCTTAACCGCGTGGGATATGCGCCTGGACCGGTGCCATCTCATTGAAGAGAGAGAGAGAGAGAGTGAGCGACGGGGAAGAAGTAAAAAAGAAAAAAGAAAGAGGGACAGAGATAGAGAAAACTACTGGGAGTTGCTTCTTAAACTTCAAAGTAATTATGATAATAGTCGCTTGATGCAATGAAAGACCGTGGAGGTTCAGGATGGAAACTTTCAGAGAAAGTTCCGGGCGTCCATTATACTTTCTCTCTCGCAGGCTCATTTCTCTGTCCATTTAATGAACTATTGACTTAATGTAGTCCAACAATTTACCCTACATATTGACAAAGCTTTCTTGGGAAATTGTTTACGATAACAATTCACAATTTAACCATAATTTGAAAAAAACAATCATGATGGCCAACAGGACAACCGGTCCAAAAATAATCAATGGGAGGTGTAAAAGTAAACATGTATACATATATACAGAGCCAATACAATCCAATATAACAATGACATAGGACATGCAGATTTTCTTACTTTGTCCCCCTTATGGTTTCTTATTTTTCTCTCACTCCTTCCTCTCGGATGAGCTAATACAGAATTGTTGTTGAAGGCCGTCCTGGCTCCCAGCCTAAACCATCATCAAAACCTTGCTTTTTTGGCATTTTATTTTCTTATTGTCCAAAAAACCTCCAGCTTTCTTTTATGCCTGGTGTTGTAAATCGCGTGTGTTTTATGGTTCTCATTTCGTTCAGTGTTTCAAAAGCATATTTCGGTGTTATAAACGTGAAAGCGTTAAAAATCGGTGCATTCTGGCGGATCCACAAACACACGCGCGCGCGCGTCATAATCCACGTTCTCCTCTTAAAAAAATAAGTTAATATGCTCTTTAGACAGTCATTAAATTGTATTCTGATTGTTAAACCCAGGTGCTGATGACAATAAGTAAACTGTTGCTTTCCTCTCCGACTGTAATTTAGACTTTTCCTTTTAGTCGGTATATTGGTTTATAAATCACGTCACGATACTCAGCTAAGTAGGCTAACGGCCAGTCAGTCAGCTGACAGCGGAAGTGTGTGTCAAAGCAGAGGTGTTCCTGACATGAAGAGTGTGTTTTAGTGAACACATTAGAGCAATGGAAACCTGGCCATGTTAGACTAAAGGAATCTGTCATTAGAGGTGAGAGAGAGAGAGATAGAAGTGGCAGAGAAACATGAACAGGAGAAACTAATAGAACCGGTTAGGACTGACAGTTCTATGAAGCGTCCTGGCGGTCGGTGTTCGTGCTATCGCTTGTTAAAGAGAGAACAGTGCTGTCTTTGTGTGGTGAACGGATAAACGTCAAATCCCCTGACCTCACCCAGGGCATTGGTAGGTATGTGGTTGCCTTTCCTCCTCTTCCTCAGGTTCACAAGCGTGGACCTTAGGATCTGACAGAGCTGGAGAGATTCTGTTTGCTGGAACGGTCTCCCCTTGCGTTCTCCACCCCAATACACACCATTGGAGAAGAGCTGTTATCTTGGCAAAGGAAGGTGGCACATAATATTAAATGAAAGGGTGCCAATGATTGTGACACACTTAATTTGGTGTATAATCACGTGTTTATGATTGATACGTTTTTGATGAGAATGTATTTATTTTTATTAAATGTTAAATTGTTATTAATATTCTGTCTGAAAGAGAAAGAATATTAACAGGAAAGAATATTAACAGCCGTTTTGGGCATTTTTAGCAACGGTGCCATTATTAGAGGAGAGAACTTTATTTAGAACACCCAACCCTGGGAAACCACTGTGGTGTGTGTGGCAAGTCTGTGTGTGATTATGTGTGTCAACACAAGGGATAGAGGGGTTCCCTGTCTGTCTGCCCGCCTGTCTGTCTGTCTGTCTACCTGTCTGTTTGTCTACCTGTCTGTTTGTCTACCTGTCTGTCCACATGTTCATTTAGGCCTGAATCAGACACACAGGAACACATTGCAGGACAGATAAAACCTAAATCTCACATGTACAATCTCCAGATGTGAATTACAGATGACGATGATGATGATCGGTAAGCAGATGTTTGGGTCAGCAGAGAGAGCTGTCTCTGTTCATGATGTCGCACTCCACTTTGATTGGCATGGAGCTATAGTTGCATGTGTGTGTCTGTGTGTGTGTGCATCTGGGTTTGTGTGTATTAAAGCATGTGTGTTAGTGTGTGGAGAGAAAACTATGTTTGTAACTTTCCTCCCCCTCCGTCTCATCTCTCCTTGTGCCTCTCTCTTCCTTCCTTCCTTCCTTCCTCTCTCTCTCTGTCTCTCTCTCCCTTTCACTCTCTCCCTTTCTCTCTCTCTTTTTCTCTCTCTCTGTCTGTCTCTGGCTCTCTCTCTCTTTCTCTCTGTTTCAAGGCCAGGTTGGGTTTCAGGGTTCTATTAAAAGTTCAAAGGGATCCTAGTTTAACTACTGGAACTGAAGTTAGTCTGAACTAGTACAGCTCTAATGAGTACACACGTATACACACACACACACACACACACATGTTCCCCTCATGGGTCTGTTGCTGTCAGGAATAATACTCACCATTCCCATTGGGTAATAAGCTGTCGTTACCACGGTAATCCTGTCTCACTTCACGCCAAGATCTGTCACTGTCTTAATGACCCTTTCAGCGGTTTGTCTTCCCTAGTCTTCCTCCTTCCCTCTCCCTCCTCATTAAAATAAAATGATGTTTGTCTTCCAGGTTTTGGACCCTTCTTCCTATTGGTTCCAGGCTACCCAGAATTCCATGTAAACAAATGGAATGAGATACAGACCGTCAAAAGTATGTACACAGACACTCACATACTAGTGTGGAACCAACATGAATGTGTATGTTTATGTGTTCTGTTTGTTAGATCTATATATTCACAGGAAACTAAAACATGTACCTAGTTTATTATCCATCTCTCTTCCCTAACCCTATCCCCTGACCCCTAGCCTCTGACCCTAACCCTGACCCCTAGCCTCTGACCCTAACCCTGACCCCTAGCCTCTGACCCTAACCCTGATCCATGGTCTCCTACTTAAATCTTCACCACCTGAAAGTTAGACTAGTAAGAAAGAAAGAAAAAATGTATCTCAACTTTTACCACAGATTTACTTTCTCTTCCTGTCTTCCTCTCTCTCTCTTTCTCTGTCTCTTCCTCTCTCTCTCTTTCTCTCTCTCCCTCTCTCTCTGTCTCTCTCTCTCTCTCTCTTTGCCTCTCTCCCATAAACACCTGCACAGGACTGCCTGCTGCCATGACAACAAGATACATCTGTCCATCACCTACCCTAAGGCCATGAAAGCCTCCTTTACACACACACACACACACACACACACACACACACACACCCCATCCTAGTACTCTAGTAGTGCCCCAGAGGGTTCTGGGTGAGGGTCAAAGGTTAAAGCGCCTTATTTCCTGTCCAGACAGACGAAGGTGAAACATCACTCTCTCCCTGTTTCCTTCTGTCTGTCTCTTTCTGTCTGTTTCTTTCTGTCTGTCTCTGCGTCATCCAGTCCTTGTTAAACATTCCTCTCTAAGTTGCTAGAAAGACTAAAGGAAGTGAAGGAGGACGTAAGTGTCTGGGATATGAGTGGGGGAACACTGGGACTGTGAGCTGAAATGGCGGAGAGTGTGTGTGTGTGTGTGTGTGTGGTGGGTAGATTAATGTGAGTAGTTATTGGTGTAATGATGCAGTCATGAAAGGATTCCTCAACCTTCTGGCATCATTGGGCCAAACACAAACTACATAGAGAGTGTGTGTGTGTGTGTGTTTCATTGGCCCAAACACAAACTTCATAGAGAGGGTGTGTGTGTGTGTGTGTATGTATGTGTGTTTTATTGGCCCAAACACAAATGTCATAGAGAGTGTGTGTGTGTGTGTGTTTCATTGGCCCAAACACAAACTTCATAGAGGGTGTGTGTGTGTTTCATTGGCCCAAACACAAACTTCATAGAGGGGGTGTGTGTGTGTGTTTCATTGGCCCAAACACAAACTTCATAGAGAGGGTGTGTGTGTGTGTTTCATTGGCCCAAACACAAACTTCATAGAGAGGGTGTGTGTGTGTTTCATTGGCCCAAACACAAACTTCATAGAGGGGGTGTGTGTGTGTGTTTCATTGGCCCAAACACAAACTTCATAGAGGGTGTGTGTGTGTTTCATTGGCCCAAACACAAACTTCATAGAGGGGGTGTGTGTGTGTGTGTGTGTGTGTGTGTAGCAGGCGGATGTTCTCCATAGAACAGTGTAGAAACAGACAAACAGCTCCAAGTGTATTTTAGACTTCAGATTGTGGACATCTTTCCAAGTCTTTAGACATTGGTGTGTAGTTGGTCTAGTACCCATACACTTTCTGGTTCAAATCCCTGGGTGAATACTGTAAAAAAGAATTGTGCCATTTAGCAAGGCACTTAACCCTAATTGCTCCCATAAATCTTAGATTGGCTGCTACATTACATGTGTTTATTAATTCTAAACCTTCCAGTAGGGGAATCTAGTAGAAGATTTCCCGTTCCCTAAATCTTTACAATAAAAAGTTATTTTGCAATATATCTGTTCCTTAATATTTCACAAAGCAGTTCATAAGAGGTAACAAATGTAATCTGACTACAAAATACATCACATATTGTAGGTGTTGTTTGCTTACAGGCTGTCATAGACAGTCTGTAACAATGTGCAGATAGTCATACAGATCATTGAGTCTGTACTGAATCCAGGCAATGTTCACTGAGTCTGTACTGAATCAAGGCCATGCTCATTGAGTCTGTACTGAATCAAGGCCATGCTCATTGAGTCTGTACTGAATCAAGGCCATGTTCACTGAGTCTGTACTGAATCAAGGCCATGCTCATTGAGTCTGTACATAGTTAACAGTTTAATGTTGGGTCTCTCTCTTCCTCTCTTATTTATTCAAATCCATTGCTATATTCAATTCATAGGGTTTATATGCTTGGGAAACAAAGCTTCTGTTCTATTCTCTCTGTCCATCTCCCCCTGATGTCATGGTTGGGAGACCCCAGGGAGCAGAGGGGTTTATGGGAAGGTTCATGCACACAGAGTGATGTCATGAAGACAGACCTCGCTGCCTTGGACTGATATGAGTTCTATCAGTTTATCTCCTCTCCTCTTCTCCTCACCAATCCCTCCCTCCTCTCCTCCCCCATCCCTCTCCCCCTCTCCTCCTTTCTTAACGCCTAACCTTTTTTTTTAAAAACCTTTCTTTAAGTTTTATGAGTAGTTGAGGGAGAATGTAACCTCCCACTTTCTTATTAATCTGTATGTCACTGTGTGTCTCCCTTTCTGTGGCAGCAGGCTAAATATACATGGGCAGAAAAAGAGAGAGGAAGACAGAGGGGAAGAGAGAGAGGAAGGGAGAGAAAGACAGAGGGGAAGAGAGAGAGGAAGAGAGAAAGACAGAGGGGAAGAGAGAGAGGAAGGGAGAGAAAGACAGAGAGGAAGACAGAGAGGAAGAGAGAAAGACAGAGGGGAAGAGAGAGAGGAAGAGAGAAAGACAGAGGGGAAGAGAGAGAGGAAGAGAGAAAGACAGAGGGGAAGAGAGAGAGGAAGAGAGAAAGACAGAGGGTAAGAGAGAGAGGAAGAGAGAAAGACAGAGGGGAAGAGAGAGAGGAAGAGAGAAAGACAGAGGGGAAGAGAGAGAGGAAGAGAGAAAGACAGAGGGTAAGAGAGAGAGGAAGGTGGTAATAGCAACTGAGAGGGAACTAACAGTCAGGCCTGGTTTAGAACTGTTCTTTAATGGCAGAGGTGTAAATCTGCCTCCTAAAATACACACACGCACCCCCACAAACACACACACACAGACATACCTGCTCACGGATCAATAAAGTTAATTTAAAACATTCACACTCTGCCATCTGAAATCAACCATTTAATAAGACGCTGTTCCTGTAAAACTGGAAAAGGCCCCTTCAGATTTACTAGAGGGAGGGAGGTTGGGGGGGGAGAAGGAGAAAAGGAGAGAAGGAGAGAGGGAGGATGAGAAAAAGAGAGGAAGGGGAGGAATGCATGCCAGAGAGGAGTACGAAGAGGAGCTGAGGGTGAGGAGGAGGAGCTGAGGGGGAGGAGGAGGAGCTGAGGGGGACTAGAGTTCTTTGTTCGGATTGCGATGTCAGATTGCAGCGTTTTGCAAGCCACATATTGACAGCAGCTCTGCAGAAGAAATGCATTAACAGGGAAAGTATTTTATTCATGTGTTTTAACGAGCGGCAGTGGGATTCTTGGGAGGGAATTGTGTGTGTGTGTGTGTGTGTGCGTCTGTGTGTGTGGGATTAGATGGAGGTTTCAATGTGTTGTTTAATGTTACTGTGTTCAGAATGTCCCCCTGCCATTAAACGTTACATCTGCATCAGCAGTAACGCCCAGTGTGTGTGTGTTTGTGTGGGTGTTGTATGTGTACACAAATGTGTGTATGTGTTGGGGGGGTGTGGCTTCAAAAGGAGGCAGGCAGGGGGTGGGAACTGGACGCCAGTGGCTACGGCTTGATAACTGGGCGGGAGCTCAAGTGGACCCTTGCTGAGCCATAGACACACCTGTGGTGGATCCCCACACTGTTGCCATGGTGAAGCACTCCTCCTCAGAGGGATGCAGCTATGACGACAGCTATGACGACAGCTATGACGACAGCTATGACGACAGCCATGACGACAGCTATGACGACAGCTATGAACTGGACTGTCCTCAGATTGCAGGAAACCTCCTGTACTGGACTGGTCTCCGACCGCAGGGAACCTCCTGTACTGGACTGGTCTCAGACCGCAGGGAAACTCACTTTTCTGGACTGGTCTCAGTCAACATCAACGATAAACAAATATTCATGTGAAACTTTGGTTTGTTGTTGAAACATTCCTTTTTGGGGGCAAGGGAATAACATTGACCACAAAATGTATTACAATTATCAAAACCACTTGTCCCAGAGGGAGTCTATGAAAGACAGCAAATGACATCTTCACTTTGTATTCTTCGGTGTTCACTTTGTCAACATTGTTAGTTATTATATGGTAATATAATTTAATTATCAAATAGAAAGTCATATAAGCAATGTTATGATGTCATCATCTATTCAAACTGACCTTTATTCCACTTCTGTCAGATTCTGGAAGATCCAGAATATAACATTTGTTTTTAAATGGGCTCCTGAAAGTGACACTGCAAGCAAAACGTTCAACCCAGAAACCTATTGCTCAAAAGACACCCTCACCTTAACCTTAACCTAACCCTAACCCTCACCTTAACCCTAACCCTCACCTTAACCTTAACCTAACCCTAACCCTCACCTTAACCCTAACCCTAACCCTCACCTTAACCCTAACCCTAACCCTCACCTTAACCCTAACCCTAACCCTCACCTTAACCCTAACCCTAACCCTAACCCTAACCCTCACCCTCACCTTAACCCTTACCCTAACCCTCACCTTAACCTTAACCTTAACCTAACCCTAACCCTCACCTTAACCCTAACCCTAACTCGATCCATGTTATCTAATGTCCTATTATATCAAGATACCTCCAATGATGGTCGTGTTCCCAAAACATCCCGTGATCCCAGCCGCTGTTCTACAGAAGCTGTCAAATGGATAGTTGTGCTGGGCAGTTCTGTGGTGTGTGACATGCAACATATATGCTGAATAGGATGTGTAGGATGTCTGGCAAACTGAGCGTGGAAAAACGCCTCGTTGCTCGCGCCTTGAGTCTAGCAGAACGCCTGCACACACACACACACACACACACTACCTTTGCCTGTCTTCTCCCAGAACACACACCATAAACAGGTCTGATGAGGTCTGAGTGGTGATTGGTTAACGCTGATGGTCTCTTCCTCTCATTCTCTACTAACCAAGCGGGACAGCATGTGTGTGTATCTGTGTGTGTGTGTCCGTGTGTGTGTGTCCGGTTGTCAGTGTGTGTGTCCGCTTTTGTGTGTCCTTGTGTGTGTGTCTGTGAGTGTGTCCGTTTGTGTGTCCGTGTGTGTGTAAAGGAAGGCAGATGAACTCATCCCTTTAACAGAGATGTCTTTATTACCCTCTGATGTCTTCCACAGCTGTTAGATCCAATATGATCTCACCATTTCACGTCTGTATTCCACGTTTGGATGATACTGTACAGGGAAGATTAGCCTGGTTTGAGTAAAATGTCAAGTATAATGACGTCCAGACAGTGATACATTTTCCAAATGTTTCTCCCTGACCTGTCAAAATAAAAAACAACATTCTTGAAATATGAAACAATGGAAAAGAAATTTGTTGCGATTTAAACGTAAGTCAATGACACAGTTTGGTATTTTTGGTATTTCTGGTATTTGGAATATTTGGAATAGATGGAACAGATATGTATGTTAGAGGACAATATCACAAAAAGGTATCTACACCTCTCAGCCAAACTCTAACCTCCAACCTCTAACCCTTCCCCTTTGACACTCCTGTGTGTGTGTGTGTGTGTGTGTGTACAAGGGACAGACAGACATAGACAGAGAGGCCACATTCATCTACTCCTTCACCTAATGATGCTGTTTCCATCCTTAGAGGTTTATGTCTCCCCAGACCAAGCATGTATTGACCAAGTATCATTCCCCTGTTTTTGCCGCAAAATCTGTGGAAGCGACACAATCAGCAGTGGACCGGAGATCTGGCAAACCAGGACTCCAGTGGGCCGGTGGACCAGCGGGCCTGCATTCCTCTGATAAACTAAAAGTCTCCTTGCCAAGGTTGTACAACCGGATCAACCCAACGCGGTTGTGGGGAGATGGGGATAGAAATCCATAAATACAGAGATTGTCATTATTTTTGTTAGACGTTGTGCCTATCAGGACTCACCTTACCAACCAGGGTGAGACAACACACACACACACACTGTGGCGTCGCTGGTTTATGAATGGAAGACTTGTTTACCCTTTATCTTACGCCTCTTCCTCTTCCTCCACTTGGGATTTAAAATACAATGTTCCCAACTCTCTACACACACACACACACACACTGAATACAGAATTGAAATCCATTTTTCATAGGATACAAACATGTCTGGAAAGGCAGCCCACAGAAGAATTGGTTTTTATTAGCCGTTGTTTGGCCATCTGATGTGGGTCTGGTGTGGGTCTGGTGTGGGTCTGGTGTGGGTCTGGTGTAAGTCTGGTGTGGGTCTGGTGTGGGTCTGGTGTGGGTCTGGTGTGGGTCTGGTGTGGGTCTGGTGTGGGCCTGGTGTGGGTCTGGTGTGGGTCTGGTGTGGGTCTGGTGTGGGTCTGGTGTGGG
>JACXGK010003006.1:0-48687 GCA_016801125.1 Novumbra hubbsi | reverse complement strand
CTCACGGTTTGTCTCTGTTTAGTTCATTTTCAAGTGGATACTCTACACGTTATTTGTATATCGTTTTATGTTAGTTAGTCCTTTCATTTTACGTGTACAGTTCGTGTTAGTTTGTATTTGTCTTGTTGTTAAGGATTAAACCCATTTTCATTTAAAAATGTCTGCGAATGGTTCCGCCACACTACAACACCGTGACATTACTGATGTCACAGTTCGGTTGAATGGACAAGTTGAAAAGCAACCATTGTATGTTGTGAGAGGAGATTATCCATCACTACTGGGACGTGCTTGGCTGGAGACAATCACACTGGACTGGCCAGCAGTGGCCTGGCACTGACATGGTGAAACAAGCTTTCTCGCCCTGTTCAAGAAACATCACAATGTTTTTTTAAGGAGGAGCTGGGTAGCATAAAATATATTACAGTGAAGCTTAGCCCTAAGCCAGATAGCAAACTAAAATCTTTGAAAACACTACCAGTACCTTCAGACCACAAATTGAGGCTGACTTGGACTCGTTGGTCAAGAACAAGGTAGTGGAATCGGTCAGCATACACCGTTGTACCTGTCCTTATAAAGAATGAGGGGATCAGAACATGTAGAGATTTCAAAGTCATGGTGAACCCTATGGTATCCGCAGAGCAGTAACCACTGACGCACATCAACTACCTTTTTGCAGGTCTGGCTGGGGGTCAAAGGTTTAGTGATATTGATCTTTGCCAAGCCTACATACAAATGCATGTGGACGAAAGGTCAAAGGATCTACTGACCATTGTGACACACATAGGGCCTTTCAGGTACTGCTGGCTACCCTTTGGAATAACAAGCACACCAGCTCTGTTCCAGAGGGCAACGGATTAGATCTTGAGCGGCTCACGGGGAGTTCAGGGCTGCCTGGATGACATTCTTGTTACTGGAAAATGTGATGAGGACCATCTTCAGAACTGGGATTTAACATTACTGAGATTGAAGGACATCGGGCCGCAAGTTTGTAGGAATAAATGTGCATTCCTCCAATCATCAATGGTATTTTAAGGTCATCAATGCCACTGGCCTTCGCAAGGCTCCATCCAAGGTCAAGGCTATCTTGTATGCTCCAGCACCCCAGAATGTTAACCTACTACATTTATTCCTGGGGTTACTAAATTACTATGCACCTTTCCTTCTGAGCATAGCAACAAAGCGGAAGCCACTGCAACGGCTTGCTCACTTGCTCTGTAAGAGCACAACATGGAAATGGAAGGTCCAATGCGAAGAAGCACTAATAAAGACCAAAGACAAATCTGAGGTACTGACACTCATCGACCCATCATTGGGCATCCAGCTAGCTTGTGATGTGGTTTGGGGGCAACCATTTCTCATCTCATGCCTTTGAGTGAAGAGAGGCCCATTGCATTTGCGTTGAGAACATTGAACAAGGCAGAAAGCAAATATGCACAGAGAGAACGAGAAGCCCTGGGCATTGTCACGTTTCACTGCTTCATTGTATTTTTTGTCCACATACGGAAATTCGGTTGCTTTTCGCGAGCCGAATGCAGAGATGGGCTCTGTTGCTTTCAGCGCACACCTACAACATCAGGTACCCCAAGTCTGAACTGCATTGCAACACCGATTAACTTTCCAGATTACCGCTGCCTGTTGTCAAGCCAGAGTCATGCCAAGTGGGCATTTTCTACTACAGAGAGGTGGAAAATGCACCTGTCACATCAACACAGGTCCGGAGAAACCCGAAATGACCTGCTGTTTTCGGAGGTGATGGACAGTCTCATCAGTGGTAAAGCCGCAAGAGATGTTCTGGAACTAAAGCCTTACCTTTCGAGGAGAAATGAGCTGTCAGTCCAGTCTAATTGTCTGCCGTGGGGAAGAAGAGTTATCAGTCCACCTTCACTGAGGAAACAAGTGTTACAACAACTACACTCAGGTCATTGCAGAATCACATGAATTTACATCTGGTGGCCTGGACTGGATGGAAACAAAAGTGAAATCAAAAACATGTTTATCATGTCAGAAGGTTCGAAATGTAAGTCCTAATGTAAGGTCCCAACTGGCTCCTCTTCATCTGTCGGATTGACCAGAGGAGGCCTGTCAATGCATACATGTTGTCATCGCAGGACCATTTGATGACCGAATGTTTTTCTTAGTCGTTGATGCTCAAAGCAAATGGCCTGAGGTTGCCATCATGAAGTTTACAACTGCAGAGAAGACTACAGTTTGTGTCCCAGGAAATTGTCACATTTCTACAGATAAATGGTGTACAACACATCAAATCAACTTCCTACCATCCATTGGCAGAGAGATTACAAATGATGAAAAATGCCTTAAAAGCATCTTAATGTCATGTGACACTCCACCAATTGCTTCCTACTGTCCTACAGGACTACAGCGCACACCGTCAACAAAGCTTCACTTGCATCACTACTGCTGAAAAGAAAGTTACTTACAAGCCTCGATTTTACTCAGACCTCCAACTTCAATGGAAACGATCCTACGACAGCCAGAGATTCAAGTCAGACATTGTGAACTGAGAGCCAAGGACAGAGCTTTCAATACTGGACAAACGGTCTCGGCTTGAAATGATCTCAATGGACAAAAGCAGGTTCCTGCTACAAAATACCTTGCTCAGATCCAGTGTCCTATACTGTTCAGACTATAGAGAACATAATATAGAGAACATAAACACAAGCACATAAATCAACAACTGTTGAATAAAGCAACACCAAAAGAACCTCCCGTCATAAGTAGTCCAGATTTGCTACTGTAACAATTTGACTCAACATTTGCATCCTCCGGCCACTGAGCCAGCCACACCCTGGCAAGCGGTGATGAGACATTGCCCCAGGAAACTCACCTACCAGCACCTGTGTCAAGGCCAAAGCCAACAGGTGTTGTTGAGCAACAGGTGAACAGCTGGGAATTGTAAACTGACTAAGCCCTCTGCTTGGGCATGGGTAGTCCAGGTTTGGAACGGTCTACTCTCATTCCTAAGGTCTTCATTCTGTCAAAATAATGAGAAAACATGTTAAATCCCTGAGATGTTTGTTTAATGTGGGTGGTTCAGAAACGTACAGGCTGTTAAAAATCTACAACATAATAACCTTTACTGTTGTATCATTATAGGGACAATTCCTGCAAGGGGGGTGGAGACGTATATATTCAGGTCATACATTGTGTGCCTTGATACTTTCCGTAGATGTATTCGCTGTGCATGTTGGGTGGGAGAGAATGTTCTAGAAAAACAGTTGAACAAACTGTTCTCTGGTCTCTTCAACACAAGTTATTAGAGACGTGTTTATGAAACCCACAAACACAATACTCGAATTCTTGGTCCTCTCTCCTCTCTTTTCTTCCTTCTCTCTCCTCTCTTTTCTTCCTCCTATCTCTCTCTTTTCATCTTACATTCTTCCTCCTCTCTTCACCATTTTCTTCTTCCTCTCTCTTTTTCTCTCACATTCTTGGTCCTCTCTCCTCCCTTTTCTTTCTTCCTCCTCTCTCTCTCTCTCCATCTCACATTCTTGGTCCTCTCTCCTCCCTATGTTTTCTTTCTCCCTCTCCTTTCCACCTCTTCCTCATTCTCTCACTGCACTAATGTATCAGATGGGGCTCTGCAATTTATTTTACATTTGTATCATTCAATGTAAACAGTCATTCTATGTGAATTAATCAGAATCAGAATCAGCTTTATTGCCAAGTAGGTATTCCCATTAAAGGAATTTGCTATGGTGTACTGGTGCATGACCGTAAACACGGTAAGTGGTAAAAAGACGCAGTAAGTAGAGAAAACAGCACAGTAAGTAAAAATTAAAATGACACAGGAAATAGAAAGTGTGCAAAACACAATGGAAATATCCGGAAGAGTTTCGGTCTCCACAGAGGAAGAAAGCCAGAAGTAAAGCTTATTGAAGACAATAAAAATCAGGGGGGAAAGGTGGATACGAACGTGCGGAGAGCCAACTCACTGCCCTGGTGTCCTTCAGTGTCTTTCCTTATTCCTCTGTGAGAGAGGACCATGGCTGTCTGTCCATCCTGGTGAATGTTAAGCGTGCCTTTGCTCTTTGTGACTAACGTCCTGTCCAGACCAGTTCTGCTGATTACATTCCCTTCAGCAGGACAGAGAGAGAACAGAGCATGGAATCGTTTTATAGACTGAAGGTCAAAATTATCTCTTTGGTAGACAGTATATGTGTTTGTGTGTGCATGCGTTCGAGTGCAAGAGAGAGGGAGTGTGTCAATATGCATGTGTTTGTTTGTTTGTTGTTTATTGTGGGTGGGTAGGTATGTGTGTGTAGTGATGCATGTGTGTACTGAGTATGTATGTGGTTAGTGTGTATGGGTTGGTATGTAAATGTATGTCGCTTGTGTGGGAAAGTGTAGTTCTGTAGTGTACACTTAGTATTTGTGTGCGTGTGTGTCGGTAATAGATCTATTTAATGCATTCATACTGTCTTTGTCTTGTGAATGACAATGGGTTTGTGTGTATTTATTTGGCTTGTGTGTGTGTGTGTGTTTCTTTCTGTGTAGGCCTCTACGTGTGTTTATCCTGGTCTCTCCTCTTGGACATCTCTGTCCAGACAATGAGGCTGTGGCTCCATTCTCATCCTTCTATTCATCCCTGGCCAACAGCAGTCACTCCCTTTCCTTATCTCCCTGCGACCAAGGAAATTAAATTAGAAATATAATCACTTGGTGTCAGTTTCCCTAACTGTTTGTCCCTGCTTTGCATATAGAGTGTGCTTGCTTTGGAGACGTGTAGCATGAAGTTACCTATAGGCCTGATTGAAATGATGGGCCCTGTACCTACCGAAGCAGAGGCACGTACTTTCTTTACACTGTCGTTCACGTTGACAGAGATATCTGGAGGACAGAGGAGAGCTTTTGGGAAAGAGAGATGTGGTTTGGAAAAATCCAAGTTACAGAACCAGAAAGTTTTGCTTAAATTGTTTTTACTATGGCTTTGTTTGGTATTTTAAATTGTCAGTTCATTGAAAAGATCAGAGGCATGATATATCAAGATGTAACTTTCTGTGTGTAGAATAGACCCGGAAGAAGTGATAACAACGATAACCTAAGATCAAACTTTCCATTGTTCTATCAACAACTTTTTTTTTGTTCTTCTGTTGCTATGGGAAGAAGGGATTTCAGAATAATTTATGTTTAGGGTTAGAGTAAACGGGACTAGAACAAATTGGACTTTATTTAACATTTTAATTTACATGTCTTAATTTATATTGGCATGTGCTGAGAATCCAGCTGAGATATTGTGTTGTTGACTTGAAACAAATGTGTGCAGCTACTTCTCCAACTTTGTATCAGATATCTGTATTCATAGATCTTTTCATGCATAAGGTGGCCTACATGTATATTTAGCTATACAAAGCCTTATAATAATGTTATTATGACAGCTAATTGCAGTTTTCTTCGGATTACCTCAATCTACCTCAATCACCCTTCGACTCCATGACATATGAAAGCTTTGTGTGTCAAGAAACTCCAGGTATAATGAACAGGTCTCTCTGCCACTACTAATTTCTCAGGTCTTGTAATAATAACGTTATATATTCCTAGTTCTCAGTACTTCATATAATTTTATTTCTAACAACCACAGGAATGATAGACTTGAGATGTCAGTAAGAGTGTACATCATCCAAGGATTTCACTTATCAGCTTATCTACCATAATGGCTTATATCGCCTGTTTCGCAAGACTCTGCAGAAAAGATTCTGCCGAAAATGGTGCAAAGGGAATCAGGAAAAAGGGAATGAGGTAACAGAAATGGAATAACCAAATTCAAAGAGAGACCGTGATAGGTGTGTGTCTGTGTCTGTGTCTGTGTATGGACAGTAAAAGTGCCGGCTGGTTTTCTTCTCCTCCGACTGTACCTCTCCACATCTTACCCCATGTTCTCCTCCAGTCCTGTTATTTTCCTCTCTGATTTGAACAGCCCGCCTCTGCATTGGTGTCTTCATCTCATCCTCCTCCACTTCACATTAGTGTGTTGTAATTTCTTTTAAAGAACAGGCTCCTTCCAAGTCCAAAAATCACACCTGCCACTGTCCCAGTATGACTCTGCCGCTGAGAAGGACACGGCCGTCCAGCTGTTTCCTAGAATCCAGACGGGGAAAGAATAACCAGATATATTTGTGGGAACATCTCCGTTTGTCAGGGGCTGGGGACCTGCTGGGCCTGTGGACTGAGTTGACAGACAATGCTACTCGTTTCACACTATCTCTTCCCACCTTTTTCCTGTAGCCAGAAAGCGGACCAATACATTCATAGAGTGAAAGATGATATAAAAGAAGGGATTAAAAATATCCCCTGGGGTGGAACGCATCTCCATCTATTGGTAAAGGCTTGCTACAACTTTACAACTTTTCAAACACTACCAACCACCTCTGTAGAGGTCCATGACACCGTTGCTAATAACTGGCTTACAATGGCTTCACCACATCCTGAGTGGGTCCAGGTGCAGAAGTAGCAGACACTATTGGTGTCTCTTCACTGAGACTGAATACATTCCTGCAAAGCACAAGGAACACATATGCGTGTGCACGCACACATGTACAAACACACACACACACACACACACAGTACCAGACCTGTTAGCCTTAATGGTTTGCTTTTGTTTCATCTGTTTTCTTTTTTGTCTTGTTTTCCCTGCTTGTTTTGTTTTTGTTCTGTTGGGTCTCTGTCTTTGTTTCTCCTTTTATTTCTTGTATTTATTTGTATTTTTTCTCTGCCACATGGGAGGGTGGTTGTCTGGTTGGGTCGTACAGGGAGGGGGGTGGTACGTGGATTTGGCTCCTTTGATCCTTGGAAATAGTCAAGGAATGTTAGGTGGTCCGGGAATGGCTAGCAGAGGGGCTTCACTGCAGGTGTTGTATGTTTCCACATAAAAAAATTCAAAACATTGTTTGAGAAGGTTCTTCTGGGAGGCACTCGTTTTCTGGCAATGGGCTGACTCTGCCATTTGTGAGGGTATATAAAAAGTATTAAGACACAAATAAACACAAAACAATTCCTCATAGCATGTGTTTATGTGGCTGAAGGTATCCCAGCACACTGGTGGCGCTCTCCTCACTCAGGGAAATCTACATTTAATTAACACAGAATTAAAGAGCATTGTTATTTTGATTAAAGCCACCACACCACCCCGATGTCCCGGAATCCAGATTTAATTTGGTTTAGGGAGAGTGGATCGGACCCATCTGGAGGGCCAGGCTTTCCTGTGTGGGGCATTCTCTGTAAACACCCTACCAGCCTTCTTTTGGGATTTTGTAATAAATAAATAAAATGTATTACATTTCTATATGTTCTATGTATTTCTATATGTTCTATAAAATCGAGACTCTAATAATAGAACTGATCTGCACATAAGGCTCAATAAAAAGGGTTATACCGTTATATTCTGTTCTCCCCAATTGTTGATATCCAATCTGTGATTAAAGCCCTCTTATCGCTGTCATACCCAGTTAACTCTGGATAATTAATGTCACATACGTGTTAATATACAATGCAGTCCTGGCTCTTATCATGCATTGATAAACCAGGGGGTGTATACTGTAATCCTTATGCACCAGACTTAACTCAGGCTCACGTCTTCTACCTTTATTGAACTTACAGACACCCAGAGACTGTGTTATTTAAAGGAATCATAACACAGCCAATACATCTACCCAAAGGCAGAACAACGAATAGGACAAAACATGATGAGCGCTGATGCTAAGTGTGCCTGCTGTGGTGACTTCCCACCGGGTCGCAAGGCAGGGCCAGCACCAACAAGGCTTCTAAAAGACATCTCTCACCTCCTCTGTCCCCTTCCTGTCAGCCGGGGATTACAGAGGCCCTACCTGAGATAGAAGGATGAATGCAGTAATGAATTCTATTCATGACTATAATATTAGCAAGGTTAGGGGACAAGAGAAGGAGACAAGCTGAGAGAGAGCGACAGAGAGAGGGGGGAGGGGTCGGGTATATGAGGGCGGTATGAGTAGTTGAGTCAGGGAATGGTTCTGACAGGTAGTGTTGATAAATGGCTGAGCATCAGGGTCCTAGCGTTTTAATGAACCAAATCATCTTGGGGAGGTGACATGTTTGGAAGGGAGTGATGGTGAACCTGATCACCTCAGACCAAGGGGTATGCACACAGAGAGGAGTACTGTCACGGGGGAAATGTTAGGATTAGCTAGAATAACAGATAAACCTACAATTATTATATTACTTAAAAGAAAAAAAACATAATTCATCTGAGATATCTGGTCACAGGTGAATTGAAATAATGTCAATCGAAACAGGAAACTAGTGGATTTCTCTTGCTTGTGTCACTTTCTTTCATTCAAGCGTTTGCATCTGCCTCTTGGTCTTCGTCAGAGCCTGACATTTTTGGACAAAAACATAACTTCCAACATGTGAGAGGTCCACAGAGACCTTTAGCACCCTGGACAACAACCCATAACCAGAACGTGTTTATATGAGTTAACATCCATGGTCCTCCTTGTTCCCCAGCCCCACGCCTCCCCAAACCACATTCATAACGGTCATCTCCATGCCAGGTGTCTGTCTCTGCCAGGCTGGATTCCCACATGTCACCTAGCTGTTGAGTTGATCATTAACAACACTATTGTCAGAGGCTGAGAGAAGGTTGTCTCAGGGGCTTCCTGGCTGCGTGTTTGTTGGGCAGACGAACATCTGCTGCTTGGGCTTTCTTTCTTTATCTGGCTGTCTGGAGCCAGGCACCAATCCTCCCCAAAAATAAGGAAAAGTGAATAGAATTGGGGAACACGAGGAACACACCTGACAGGAAATTCTAAGCTTCAATTTACAGATATTTATTTTAATAATTTTGGAGTTAACCTGAAGGGCATTTGGATGGAAAGCACAAGAACTGCACTGCATTGTGAGGAAATACTTTTTTGTCAATGAAGGACATGGCTGACCTTTCCTAAAAGGTTGTGCCTACCAAAGCACACGATATCCCAGAGAGGAATCAGACAACTATACATCTATTTACTTATATTTTCATAAAAATAAAAAATGCTAAATCAGGACAATCAAGATTAAAATAACAACTCAAAACATTTAGACATAAAAGGCTAAATTAATGACTTCTATTGATAAATGATATGATCCTCTAATTGTCAGAACAACTGTGGGAAATGTTAACAACAACTACAAGAGCTTAGTATCGTATTACAGACCTTATGTCCTGGGGTTTCTTGTGATTTTATTAGAATTTGAGCATTATAGTTTGTAGCTCAAACCATCAGAGTCCTTCAGATGTTTTTTTTAAGAACTGCTCGTGACACTGCTCAGGCTCTGCCCCTGTTAATCATACTATTGCTTGGAACAAACGGATGCAGAAAAAATACATTAATCCAACGTTATAACCTCCCTGTAGCTCAAACACAGACAATTTGTGTTCTGGCATAGGTATGATTAAAATAATGAAGAAATAAAAAAGAAAAAATCTACACAAGCTTGATCTTGGCTATACATTTTCCCTCTATCTGTCTGTGTATGTCTCCACAGGGGCTACATTAAATGGTGCTATTTGATTAGTGCCTAAACATAATTTAAACAAGGGAGATGGCTTGGATGCAAAATAATGGGATTGCTTGATTGTCCCCAAAGCAAAACACAACCAAATCAAATGAAAGTTCACACTCCAATGATCTAGTCATTTAATGCGAAAGAGTATTGTAAGATGGTTGTTTAGCAGATGCTTTTATCCAGAGTAAGTTACCGTAGTAACGTCTGCGCGTGTACATGCTTCTTACACGATTCTTCACTCAGATTTGATTTCATGATTTTAACTGTAACACTGACTTGAAGAAGCATCGTTATATACAGACTAGAATGAATTGCTGGTGCAAAATAAGGTTCCACTGGCTATATAATGTGTCTCCATAAATGCTGTGTGTTGGTTATCCACCGTACTCCCTTTCACAGTTTGGGCCACCTGGTTGAGGTGAATCCACAAATGGAGGGTGGTGATGGGGGATGGGTGGCACATAAGAGGTCCCACCTGTTATGAAGTGCACAGTGTTATTGTACTTTTAGTTTGTGTGTGTATGTATGTATGTATGTGTATGCGTGTGTCTGTTTGTGTGTCTGTTTGTTTGTGTGTTTGTGTGTGTGTGTGTGAATTGTATTTATGCTTGAAAGTGTGTTTGTATTGATCTTTAGGGATGTGTGTATTACTGTGTGTGTGTGTGTGTGTTTGAGGTTAACCTCATCGTTTTCTCTGATCAGCTGCCAGAGTCTCAGGTGGCATTGTTTGTCTGTTGGGGTCTCCTCACAGAGGGTATAAATACCGTAGAAAGGAGGAGAGACAGAGAGAGATCCTTCCCACGGAGTGACAATCCACAGTGGGAGACACACCGAGCCAAGTCAAAGACCCAGAGACCCACCAGCACACGCACACACAACACCGTGCAGGCCGTGGCTCCAAGTCATCCCCTGTGCCCCCATGCGGAGAGGAGCCCCAGGGGGCCAACGCCAGCTGAGACCGAAAAACAAGGTAAGAGCCCAATGCAGGCACGCCTGCACACACACAGGCATGCACACACACACACACACACACACACACACAGTGGGTGATGCAGAGCTGTTAGAGTCTGAGGAAAGTTCAGTCAGAAAGGTAGATGGAGATGAAAGCAGACTACCCATCTACCCATGGAGAACACATACTGGGTACATACCCATAGAGACGGAGAGCCAGAAAATGCCCCTGTGGGCACGCCAATGGAGTGACAGGGTAAGGGTTAACTGATCTATCAATAGTGGACATACTTGAAAGTGTTTTAATGAGGTTGATTTGGAACTCCATAGCAAATCAAAATTGTTAGGCGTGCTATATTCTCGAACATGGGAGATACAAGGTCGTAAAACTAACACTTGTATATGACATTCACTTCTGCGTCTAATTAGAAACAGTTTCTTCATGTTTTTCACTCTAAATGCCAGTCAGAGCCTCTTGTGTCTCCAGCTAACAAAATGACTAATACAAGAGACTCACATCTTTCAATACATATGTGTGGTCATTTAAAAATATCACTGTGTAAAAACAATAATAGGACAATACAAAATATAGTGGGGGATATAGTGACAAAGAAAGAAATGTTACTTGTGTATTGGCTCCGAAATGTCTTATGGTTAACAGGAACAGAAGATATTAATGTCTTTGTAGAATATACTGTATTACAGAATTGGGTCAGATCTTAGATGTCGACCCTGTGCACAGGATTTAAGCAAACTTGGTCTGGAGTTTAGCTGGAAAGGCTGCATCAGACTAACTCTCTTCACCTTTCCTCTCTTCCAGTGTCCTTCTTGACACTATGGAGGAAGAGGATTGGGAGACAAAAGCCCCCCGGTGCTCCATGCCGGCTGAGCTCCATCACCCCTACTCCAAGTTCTCAGACTGGAAGTTCAAGCTGTTCCGGGTCAGGTCTATGGAGACGGCCCCACTGCCCGGGGAGATGCGGACTGAAAGAGCCCCATTGTCAGAGGTTGTGGCCTCTGCTTCCCTGGGGGAGACAACGGGAGATGTGATGAATCTTCCAGGGAGTGTGATGAAGCTGTGTCTGGGGGGCAAAAGCAAAGAGAACGTGGAGGGTCCGGGTAGAAGAGTGGACCTGAAATTGCAGGAGATGGACACACATATGAATTACCTCAGGTTAGTGAATAAGCAACGCGGACAGTATATATCTTCAACCAAGCTTATCTCTACCCTGAAAACAGATGTGCATTTCTTATACACTTTAAACATTAAGCAAATGAAATAACACAACACTTTTTGGTCTATGTAATATCTTAACATTCCTCTATGTGTAGGTGTTTATGCCGTCTTTGTGGAGGGGCCCTGCGAAAAGCCAAAGGTCCAGAACATGAAGTCCAGGGGCTCCTGGATGAGGCCAGCAGGTGTGCCCTGCGCAGAATGGGCTGCAAGGCCTCCAGCTGGCCAGAGGTCATCCTCAAAGTCTTCAAAGAGGACGTGGCAGGGGACATGGAGACTGTTCACCCTCCATCCTTTTGCCAGCGCTGTTGGACTTTGGCCATGCGAGGTGGGGGCTTTTGTAGCTTTTCCAGAACCAATGTTCCTGAATGGAGACCCCACACCACACTCTGTTCCCTTTGCAACCCCAAGAAACCCTCGCTGCAGCGAAAAGGGAGAAAGAGGAGGAAGATCCCTCGTGGAGCCCAACGCTTGGCCAAGAGGTCCAAATGGGAGGTCCAGGAAAATGTTGCCCCTGTTGGGGAGAAAAGAGCCTGGAGAACTGGATCAGAGCACCACCATGGACCTCGCAATAGAACCTGGGTGAGACCCAGCATCCAGAGAGCTCGGTGGGTGAAGAGCATCACCCTCTGCCAGAAAGAGCACCTGAATGCCGGGCTGCTGTCGGACGACCTGCCCGTGGACTTTCTGAGCTCAGTCACCTGTCAGGTGTGTGATCACCTGCTGTCAGAGCCTGTCCAGTCCCCCTGCAGACACCTCTTCTGCCGCAGCTGCATCGCTAAATACATTTGCACTCTTGGCCCCCACTGCCCGTCATGCACTCTGCCCTGCACACTTGCTGACCTCGCTCCACCGGCTGAGACCTTCCTCGGGGTGCTGCATTCCCTCCGGCTGTTCTGCCCCAAAGAGAGCTGTGCAGAGCGGGTACGACTTGACTCCTTCAGGGCACATTGCCTGGGTCACCAGCTAGAGGAAGAGGCGGGAGGCGACAGGTCACCAGGAAAGAGCTTGGACAACTTCCTGCCTGTCAATAAAGGTGGGAGGCCCAGGCAGCATCTGTTATCGCTGACGAGGCGTGCCCAGAAGCACCGTTTGAGGGATTTGAAGACCCAAGTAAGGGTGTTTGCGGACAAGGAGGAAGGTGGAGACACCAAGTCAGTGTGCCTAACCCTGTTCTTACTAGCTTTGAGGGCTGGTAACGAGCACCGGCAAGCAGATGAACTGGAAGCCATGATGCAAGGTAACAGTCTGGACATTCTGGAGCTCACACGTAAAACCATTAAGATCTAATGTAACACAGGGTTGTGATCCACCTGTTGAGATAGAAGTTATGAAAGACACAGTTCGACCAAACCATTGTTTGGGAATCGAAAAGCTTTTAATAGTGTCCTTTACAGTACCTCACTCTTTATCTTAGACCCCTTCTCTCTCACCCACTCTATTTCAACATCCCCCTATCCTTACCCTCTCAACCCCACCTCAATCTCTCTCTCTTTTCACTCTCTCTCAAATGCACAATAACAATTCTTGTCAAGAGCCAGTTAGGATCAAAACAACATCAGCACCACTTGTATTTGCAAATTATACAGGCAGCACCGTCATCCACTCTGGGGAATAGAGGACAGCTGGTGTCTGTTTTCATCTGCAGCAAATACATCAGTTTACCCAGATTCACCGATTCACCCCGCTGTTCCATGCATAACATCCATAACGACAGCCAGTGCAGGGCTAGGGTGCAATTAAGAGATGTTCCATACTGAACTTATCATGACAGTGCTACACAAAAATGGGTTCCATGAGTGTTCTCTCGGCTTATCCTGGGGGATGCTTTTAGTTTCCGAGAGAATCTTTTATTCAATAAGATCTCAAAGAGCTTAAATGAAAACAAGAAAAGATACTAAAAATAATATAAACAAACAATGTGAATTTGGGTTCTACATGGAACCCACAACGATTTACCTGGAACCCAAGAGTTTTCTCTTTAAAACCAAAACAATTTCATGTATGTATGTATTTTTTTTAATACCTGGAATATGCTAGTGGACTAGAGTCGATGACTCCACTCACTTTCATATGTGGCTAAATGTCTTGGTATTAATACTCCCTCTTTACTTTTGGTTTCTTCTTTACCTTCAGGCAGGGGTGTTGGCCTGCACCCTGCTGTGTGTCTAGCCATTCGAGTCAACACATTCCTGAGCTGCAGCCAGTACCACAAGATGTATCGCACTGTCAAGGCAACAAGTGGCCGCCAGATCTTCCAGCCCCTGCACACCTTGCGCGCTGCAGAGAAGGAGCTACTACCAGGCTACCACCCTTTCGAGTGGCAGCCGGCCCTGAAGAACGTTTCCCCATCCTGCCATGTGGGGATCATCAACGGCCTATCAGGGTGGGCCACTTCAGTGGATGACGCCCCAGCGGACACAATCACTCGGCGGTTCCGCTATGATGTTGCCCTGGTGTCGGCCTTGAAGGACCTTGAGGAGGATATTGTGGAGGGGTTGAGGGAGCAAGGCCTAGAGGACAGTGTCTGTACCACAGGCTTCAGTGTCATGATCAAGGAGTCCTGCGATGGCATGGGGGACGTGAGTGAGAAGCATGGTGGTGGCCCAGCCGTCCCGGAAAAGGTTGTGCGTTTCTCCTTCTCTATCATGTCCATCTCTGTCCAGGCTGAGGGAGAAGACGAGGCAGTCAACATCTTCCAGGAGTCCAAGCCAAACTCAGAGATGTCCTGCAAGCCTCTCTGCCTGATGTTTGTTGATGAGTCAGATCATGAGACGCTGACAGCTGTCTTGGGGCCTGTAGTCGCTGAAAGGAAGGCCATGAAGAACAGCCGTCTTATCCTGTCTGTGGGTGGCCTTTCTCGCTCCTTCCGCTTCCACTTCCGAGGAACGGGCTATGATGAGAAGATGGTGCGAGAGATGGAAGGTTTAGAGGCCTCTGGCTCTACCTACGTCTGCACGCTGTGTGACTCCACTCGGGCAGAAGCCTCTCACAACATGACTCTCCACTCGATCACCCGCAGCCACGATGAGAACCTGGAGCGCTACGAACTCTGGAGAACCAACCCTTATTCTGAGTCTGCCGATGAACTGCGAGACCGGGTGAAAGGCGTATCAGCCAAACCTTTCATGGAGATCCAGCCCACCCTGGACGCTCTACACTGCGACATAGGCAATGCCACCGAGTTCTACAAGATCTTCCAGGATGAGATAGGGGAGATCTACAACAGTCCCAACCCCAGCAGGGAGCAGCGTCGGAGTTGGCGGGCTGCCCTCGACAAGCAGCTAAGGCAGAAGATGAAGCTGAAGCCAGTGATGAGGATGAATGGAAATTATGCAAGGAGGCTGATGACCCGAGACGCTGTGGAGGCAGTGTGTGAGCTGGTGCGTTCAGAGGAGCGTCAGGAGGCCCTGAGGGAGCTAATGGGGCTTTATCTTAAGATGAAGCCTGTGTGGCGCTCCACATGCCCAGCCAAGGAGTGCCCAGACCAGCTGTGCCAGTATAGCTTCAACTCCCAGCGCTTCGCAGAGCTGCTATCCACTGTCTTCAAGTACAGGTACGATGGCAAGATCACCAACTACCTGCACAAGACCTTGGCCCATGTGCCAGAGATTGTGGAGAGGGATGGCTCCATCGGGGCCTGGGCTAGTGAGGGGAATGAGTCTGGGAATAAGCTGTTTAGACGGTTTAGGAAGATGAACGCCCGCCAGTCCAAAGCCTTTGAGCTGGAAGATGTACTGAAGCACCATTGGCTGTACACATCCAAGTACCTGCAAAAGTTCATGGAAGCTCACAAGAACTCGCCCAAAGCCCTGCAGGCTACTATTGATCCTGATGATATTCAGGAGACACAAGAGGATTCTGACATTTTACTAGATATGCCAGACTTTTAAAAACTTTGTTTTAATTTGATTTTTTCTCAAGGATCTTATAGACTAGCAGGAATGTAGCATCTTTTTACAAATTCTTGTAATCCAAAAACTAATTTTTCTTAATTGTCATTTAAATTTTCTTTTATTAATTATTTACTTACAGAACATTTCTTTGTGCCTTTTCTATGCGGAATAAAAAAAAACATCTTAATGTTTTTTTTTAATAGCCCATACATGCATTTCATGTTGGTTTATATATTCCTGAACTTTCAGCAAATGATTTTGGTGAAGAGATCGGAAAAGGACTCTTTTAACAGGAATATTTTATCTCTGGGTTTCTGTGAAATATGGCACAATTTATTGTATTGTATGGCTTATGACAGATCTATGAATTTATCCAGATTATTATGGATTATTTATGAGAGCAAAAGAAGGCACTGTTAGTCATAGAGGCAGAATTATGTTAAAAGAGCTCACATTTATGATTACTATATTAATTTATCTCCAGGGGTGTAGCAAAATGTAATCATGTAAACTCAAATTGTCTCTGTTTCAGTGCTGCCTTCTAAAACCTATTGTTTTAGGGCTTTATATCCACGTCCCTAAAGGCCATAATTGGGTCCTGGGTGACTTTGAAACTGTCTTTATATTTTTTTGCAATTGCACAGTCAAGGTGACATGGTACCAATTTACCTCTTTTCATAAAATAAAAGATGAACTGCCTTTTGTGTTGACTGTATTAAAATACAGTAGGGTCCATTACTAGGCATGACACCCATAGCGTGGCCTCAAGAAGCATTTGAATTCACTGTATAATCCTCAACCACAACCTAGCCTCTTAGTCCCAGCAGAGCCATTTACTTTAAGAGTGAACAAAGGGAAGCCATAGAGCCTTGAGGGTAAATGAATTTGATATTTGATATTATAGTTGATGCTATTGTTTTTATCTGCAGTGGCTATATTGCATTTTGACAGACAATTTGACACGTTACATTTTCTTCTATTTTACTGTCATCGCTTGATATACACATTTTCATATTTTGTTATAATTCATTTACTAGTTTAATAGACAAATAGTCACACAACATTTATTTTACTATTATTTGATCATGTTTTTTCCGTTATTTAGTTGCATTTGAAATGATAAATATTATTTGTGTGAATCTCATGTAACCATCTTATTCAACCTGCTAGTTTGTCAGATTTAAAGAGTACTTTAAAACTCAGGAAAACAATTACATGCAGTTTAATTGCACTTTTCGTTGTTTGATGATTACTGAATTTATTGTTCATATACCTCTCCTCAAAACTGTACTGTACTATAACGAACTGTCACTGTAGCAAACTGTGTATTACACTTTTGAGGATTCCTTTGTCTAAATATCTTTTTAACAATGTAATGAGCATATGTGTTTGTATGCAGATACACTTGAAATAACACATTAACTGTCAATAAAAGCTGTTCATGAACCATGGTAGTCCAAGTTCAGACGATTATTGACCACCTACCTCAGAAACATGTGTTCAGAATGTTTTGTAATGTCTGCCAGAAATGTGGTTTGTCACATGGGGCCAGCTCATTGCATAAATGACATGCATATATACATTTTGAAATGTGTCTGTGCCAAAACCTCCCTCTCCTAGTGTTGAACGGATTGTCAAATTGAGAACCACACTCACTCACAGAGAGCTTGAAGGAGTAACAATACATGCCATACATCTGCATCAAATGTTTTTTTATTTAAAACCAATGGGCAGTACAGGAGTTGTAAAAAAAAATTGTGTCAATTCATTTTTATAAAGCAAGTAAAAAAGGGCAGGATTGAAAAAAACAAATATGAACAAAGAAAAATGATATGATGAAAGTACCCTATAACTTTTTTAACAAGACTTTATGTGGGATTTTTATTAATAAAAACAAGATATACAGTGCCTTGCAAAAGCATTAGAATTCTTAAATGTTACTGAATTACAAATGTTAAATTGAAATGTCATTTTGTCAGATATTACATTTTAAAACAATGACACTCAAAATCAATCATGGTAAAGTGACATTTGTAAGAAAAAGAAAAACATAAATATGTAGCTTGCAATAGAATTTAACCCATACACATTAATATTCAGTAGCATCACGCTTCAATACAGCTTTGCGTCTTTAATACAACAACAGATTTACGTCTTTTGGTATGTATCATGTTCCAATTTTGGACACAGTGTTGGATGGATTTTTTTTTCATTCAGGTTATTTGGATGGTGCCTGTGCACTAACATTTTTCAATGAACCACATATTCCCAATTCAATTATTATGCCATTGTAAGATAATCACCATTTTCTTTTTGCCACCCAAATGTTGCTTGGGATCATTGCTCTGTGGAGAATGATTCATTGTGATTGTAGGCTAAGAAGTCTACTTGTTCGAGAGTTGAGTTTTGAGGAACAGCTTTTTTGTCATCTTTTTTTTTAACATAACCTGTAATTTGTAGATATTTAATCTATTTCATATGTTTCCCTCAGCCACTCAAAGCCAAAACACCATTCATATATACAAATGCATGAAACCCGAGGTCAATCCATTGTAATATATTTATTGGACAAAGAGGCAGGAGGCAAGAACATGTATGTATTAACTTCCTAAAGTCACTGGGCATTTCCATCCAAAACAGGAACTTTAAATAAAAAAAGAATATTTCAGTATAAACCATGATTTTTATTACCATTTTTATTTGATCGGGCTTCATACATTTGTGTATGTTGATTGCTTATTACGTAATAACATATTCAACACTTTTCCAAATAACAAAAAAATAAGCCCTGAAATTGAGGCAGGGTTTACATATTCAGCAAGCACTGCATTACACATTTCATAACGTTTTATTCTTGACAATATAACCTTAAATAGTCAATTGCTGCAAATGCAAAAACAATGTCATGGCGGACCGTATAATATGAATTATTATTCAGCCGATGAATCCTGTGTAGCCCAATTGGTTCACAATTAAGGGATTGATTTCCATGGGTGGCCAAAGAAAACATTTCTGCACAAATTACTCAAATGTAAAATGCCTTCCATGGTCGCACATCACTCAAACAGCCTCCTGAAGAAGCTCTTCTTGGCAGGGGTCATCTTTAGCATCATCGTGCCCTTCTTGTGATGGAGTTTCAGTGGGCTTCTCTTCAGGGGCAACACTTGGCGAGGTGGGGTCATCTCTTGGCGTGGCAGGCCCCCGTGGTCCAGGCAGAAGTACTTGCTGTTTCCCTCTGAGAGCTCCACCAATAGGCTCTCAGTCAGCTCCATACACTGGGCGTGAACCCAGTGGCCTCCCTCCCCTTTGGAGCAGTAGATCATGGCTGGCCGCAGAAGCTCCGTGGAGTAGAAGGGGTCCCAGGTGTTGGGGTCCACCTGGCAGCCCCGGCAGCATTTGACCCAGTAGCCGGTCTGGGACTCGTCCTCCTCATCCTCTTCATTGTATGTATCTCCCTCACTGCTGTCTTCCAGTTCGTGGGGCTCTCGGCCAAAGTACAACTCCTCAGAGTCTTCCAGAGTAGCGGAGTCCTCTAAGTCTGCGGACTCCTGGCTGCAACCCTGGGTACCTTCTTCACTCTCCCCTTCCCCCTTCCTTTGGAAGCACACCTGATAGAAGTAATGAGCATCCACAGGGGCAGGCCTGCCCTCCGAGGGGACACCGATGAGAGCGCTCCCTCCACCGAGGCAGCCGCCGAACCAGGTGCGACTGTGGCCAATCTCCCCGGTCCACGGAGGGGACTCTCTGGGCTCGATGCGGATCCCGGAGTCATCCAGCACAACATGGCTGCACTCCATCCTCTTTTGACTCTCTGCCTGGTACCCACCCAGGATGACGTACTCATGGGAGGGCCCAGCGCTAATGGCGATGGCGCTGGTGATGGATAGGCCGGTGTGTAGACGCTCACAAGAGAGCAGCGGGCTGCCCTGCAGGAGTTCCACCCGCAGGCGGAGCAGACGAGGAGGACGGGAGTCAGAGGACAGAGTGCAGCCGCCTAGGAAGTAGACGCAGTCCTCTCTAGCTAGAGCCAGGTGAAAGGACTGTCCGTCACTGAGCTCCGGTAAGGTGTGAGCGGAGCAGCAGCCAAACTCCAAATCGATGACAAACACCTGGGGGGGGCAGTCCACAACGCTGTTCCAGTTCTCCGAGGTGCGCTCCCCGGCCGGAATGTAGGATCGCCCCCCGAACAGCACGCAGGCCTTCTTCCCCCGGCTGTGCACCATACTGATGGTGTGGCCGTATCGGGGCCCCGGGCGTTCTCCAGCCAGCTCTCTTTCCTGACAGCGCAACGTGACCTTGCGGTTGCAGCCACGACTGTCCAGGGTCAGCAGGTAAAGACTAGATGAAATCTCATTGTTTGGGGTGCGGCCTCCGTGGATGAGGTAGCCCTCTGGGTGTTCGTCGTCGGGTCCGAGGCGGGTCAAGGCAGGACAACGCAAAGGGGGAAGATAGCAGGAGTCGTTGGAGAAAGAGATGGCTCGCAGCTTCAGCTTCCCTTGCTTTATCAGTATTGCAAAGACCCCCGTTGGACAAGAACGTTTGGGCCAGCCTTTCTGGCCGAACAGAAAGTCGCCACCATCAAGCTGTAGCAAAGAGCAGCCAGGCTGTAAGAGGCTGCCACAGTTCACTGCAGTCAGCAGTTGGAGAGACATTCTACTGTCTGTGGAAAAACAAAAACACATTATTGTGTCAGTCTCAGTAAACTGCAGCTTGTTTTGAATTGCAGGATTTTTTAACTGAGGTCTAATATGTTATGACCAGAAGGATGTGTTTTAATCGGAATGGGTAGTTATACAATGTTCAGTCAAATGCATGAACTCTAAATCACCGTGTGATCCAGGACATTGTGAATGGTTGAAGGCTTCAGCTACATGATCAAGGAGTCATTCACGACATGAGTGACATCAGTGAGAAGCAGCGTCAGACTGAAAGGGTTACAATTTTGGTACTGCTATTCTTAACTTTTTTTTATCTATAGGAATGCATGTATTAAATGTATTGTTCACATTCATATTTCATGGATGTTCTATGACATACAGCTAAATAAAGGGAGATCCCTGCCAGGTTAAAAATGTGTACTTTGATTAACTGAAATATGAAAACACTTAAGCATTAATTTACATTGTTTGATACGATGTTGTAAAGCAGGATTCTAAATGTTAGCCAGAACATCAAGAAACAAACATGTCTAAATATAAAAATGGAAATGAAATCAAAGACCAATAAAAAAAACAAAAAACTTTCCACAGATATTTTTCTTCTGTTTTTTTGCAACCAAAAAAATCCTTGAGGATACAAGTGGGAGCTTGTATAGCAGTAAGAGAATAGATCTCTAATTAGTTGAAATGAAAAAATGGAGTGAAACTGGCTTTGAGGTGCAGATTTGAATACCACTGCATTAGAGTAATCCATCCTACAATTAATGAAAACTGATCCTAGGAGGTATCCGCTTATGCATAGAGTCATGCCATCGAGGTGAATTGCAATAGTTTATGTGCTGGGGGACTAGAGCCTGTCACTCTCAGTACCTATTTGTATATTACATTAGTTCATATGACAGGGAACTAAGGCCAGTCTGAATTCAACTCTAATGTGTACGTTTGCACTGAAGATCCCTTAGATTACTCTTGGGTCATGTTGAATTTTAGGATTTTAGAGAGCCCACCACTCAGGTGTACCTGGTGTGAGGTTTCATGACTGTCCCTGTCTACCTGTTGTTTTGGGGATGTACTTTCTGCCTGCCTCATGACTTCTACTTTCACTTCTGATGTAAGAAATATTAAAGTAAATGTAAATTACTGATGCCAAGATATCATTACAGCCCTCAAGGTGCTTGAAGCGTGCACGGATTACCAAAGCACCAATGTTGTATTGAGGAGCTTTTAATTTGCTTCCCACTGGGTAGCTGTAGTTTTTTCTTAGTTAAAAACATTAAAGAGAAAATTAATGTTAATGTACTTCCAGAATGGACCGGAATTTCAATAGATTTGACCCAAATCCTGAAATGTATGCCATGTGATATAAATGGGGGTTGAAGCCTGAATGCTGATTGGCTGAAAGATGGGTATGACACAAACATTTTACTATTCTAATTGCATTGGTTACTAGTTTATAAAGGAATAAACATTTTGGGTTTTGTAGTATATGGCCAATATAAAGTTGGGTCAAGTTAAAAAACATTGGCCATTACCCACATACATGTGCATTTAGGTTTCTTACTGTTTCAAATAAATTGAGAATGGGTGAAATGTTTGAATCCCCACAGCGATATGCTGAACAATGTTGTTCTGTCCCTGAGCAAGACAGTTTACGCTAACTGCTCCTCTCAGTTATTCTGGATAGGAGCGTCTACAAAAAAAAATGAAATAACTGAAATATAGATGATGTGCTTGAGCCATACTACTGACGTTCTTATTGTAAAATGCTTTTGACCTATCACAATACAGTTACAAAATGGAGGGTAATTAGCATGGGGAGTGTTTGACAAGAGGCCACTCAATAATTAATGACTATTTAATGAAAAAATGTAAGATATCAGTCGGGGTTCATTTCTCCCCATTGGAATTGAATCCTTAGCCAAAGGGAATTTAGTAAATCATAGGAATGGTTGAATTACCTAATATGTTTCTTCCATCATTTCATAGAGGAATAAGCATTCTAAAAAAAACACAGTTCAGACAGTAAAAATAATGGAATAAATAACACATATATAACCAAAAAGGCTTTACATAAACTGAAGAAAATCACAATGATTAACTGATCTTTTTGCAAAACCCATTGTATGAAATCTATAAGGAAGGAGCTAGAGGATTTTATAGGTCTAGAAGAAAGTGGTTAGAAAGGGCTGAAAGCGTTGATTTAAATTTTAAAAGATATGCAATGCACTGTACATGATTGAGACTTGAGACCTTAATGAAGATGATGAATTAATTACACTTTACATTTAAAATTTTCAAATTTCCATATTTTTTAAATAAAACAAATCAAACTTTAAGAAAATGAGCTGCTTCCCTTTTAACCATGGCCATCAATCATGAAAAACATTGACCATTTTGATATGGAGTTTGCGCCATTATCACCCTCTGTGCATTCACAGATGCCATAATGGGAACCACAGTATAATATGCAGGGATGCATTTTTTTATCATCTTTCTCTTTGGTTTAGAAGTTATATCAGGGGTTATCAAACCATTTTTTCTTCATTAACCACAAACTGGGGTCTCTTTCAAGTTGACGCCCAATGTATGTAATAAGTGGTAATAATAAACACATTTGGTTGTGTGAATAAAACTATTACAGTACCAACATTTTTCATTTTCAAAAGACTTAATTGCACGTTTAGTACTTCTTGTTCAGTATACCATCGGTAGGAACATGTTTTTTTACATTTGTGTATCATCTTCCAATAATACTGAAACCCTAACCATTCCTATCTTTTCTTGAAACAGTGAAAGTCCCTTTTCTCCAAGGGCACTGCGTTGTTGCTCGGTCTCCGGACTAAGGTAGCTGAGGGTTACACGATTCTCTGTGTCACCTACTTTATTCTATAAACGTTATGCTTTTCCTACACATTATGCTTGCGATTTTGGGAACAAATACACTTCAGCAGCATATTGCCTGCTGACTGGGACAGTTGAAAGGTAACTACAGAACTGCCTGCATTATAATCACTCCCCCTTCCGTCACACATGCTTCCTTTTCAAAAAGGTTTTGCAACATAACAATACCTGCTTTACAACATATTCGGCAGAATAAATACATCCCGTATGTGCTGCAACACTAGTTTACACAGCAAGGCATTTTGCCAGTATTCTGAAAAAGTTTATCAATCAATGTTTTTCCCATGCTACTCAATGTGATTTAGCTAACGTCAGACATCTACACATTCGTATGACATATAAGTAAGTACTTACTACAATCAGTGATTTAAAAAAAAATTGTATTTCTTACCCGCTTGGCTTAGGTATTTACTGACAGCACGTCTTGAATGTCCAGAGTTGTGGTATCTTAAATTAAGTTAGTCTTTGTGTAGCTTTAGTACTAAGCTGTCTTGAGAGTAGTTGACAAGTTGAGTATGTGAAGCTTGAAAGACTTGTGTATTTCACAGTGTGTGGGTAACTGTCTGTGACCACTGCTGACAGGTGTGCTGTTCCTACACAGCAATAACACAGCTGATACATAATAGTATCCCTCTTTATGTAACAGTTGAAGTACAATTATCATGTTCAATCATTTTATGATGAACATTTTAACGATTATTATGATGAAACCAACTGTACAGTACAGTTGGTTTCTCAACAATTAATAAAGTGTCTTCGGATTTAGTTTAGTTTCTTATTGTTCTGATGCTTAAAACCAACTTCCACTCTTCTGAAACTCCATCTGGAGTCCAACTGTCGTCCCAGCCCTGCTATTCAGGTCATACTGTCCTCTGTTTGCTGTTACATGTTTCTGCTTAATTCAGTGTCATCTGGGCACTGTGTAAAAAAACTGGCTTTGTTACAAGACACAAATGTACTGCCAAGTTTTTTTTTGGCAAACTCTTAACATGAAGGTGGCCATTAGCTTTCTGTCTCCCTGTATGCGCATGGGTCTGTTTTTGGGTGTGTGTGTGTGTGTGTTTGTGTGTGTAGGAGAGAGAAGGGGAGTGCTGGAGAAAGAGAGAGTAATTACAGCTGTGGATCATTCAGGGGCCCAGTTGTGTATCCTGTTTTGTCAGTGAGCCCTCCAAAAACATGAGCTGGAGAGCCATCATTATCCCCTCTGTGAACAATTTGGCATTTTCAACACCACTGTTGAGTGGCAGACGTGTTGTACCATGTTCAGTCATTGGGAAGGTTATGTATGTCTTCCCAGTACACTGAATCTGATGCAAGGCTCCATGCTAACACTTTAACCAGCTGGCACCGGCTGCACTAAGTTTGGCAGTTAGTTGCACCATCACATGATTTGGATTCAAAACGTGTTAGCCATTGGCGTCAAGTTTTAGAAAACATTTGATAGGATCTTATGCAGTAAGTCTGAGTGTCGTTTTATTAAAGAAGCAGTCAAGAGTGACATATGAACTGAAGGAGTCACGTTATACTGCAGGACCACAATATGCCGTATTTGGTTTCAAAGGTGAAACCTTTTTTTGGATCATGGTGGCTATTATAAGTAGAAAAAGTTTTCATAATGTTATAATGTTAAAGTTTCATAATGCATAATGTTACACCACTTTTCCCTAATGAACTCCCAGGTTTTGTGGGACATTTAATTTTTTTATTAGGACATTATGTCTTCACATCCACTCTACCGCAGGTTCAGCGATGGGGCGATGTCTGTGAGATCCCAGGTCAAATACGATATGCTACGTTTTGAACCTCTGACTGCAATGACGCGGCTGTACTTAAAGTCAGCAACTTAGAACACTGTGTGACCCCACTGCTTGCTGTGGCCTGGCCAGTGCAAATCACGTTAAGTTTAAAATCAATAGGTATATTTTATACTTTTGATCGTAAGAACAGGGAAAAAGGGGGATGATGCACTTAAGTGCTTGACCAAATAATGTTTTTCCTAAAAACAACTCCGGTGACTGTGGAATGTGCGACTTGTATGATAAGTTTTTGACTCAAAGAGCCAATTCGAAGGGTTGGAAAATGCATCTTAAAGGTCGCAGTCGGCAATCCTGCATCTCCTGATGCGAGAAACATTATAAACTGTGTGGAAGCAGATGAACGAAAGAGAAAAGCACATTATTTGCTCTTATTCCCAGTCCCACCCTAGCTTGAATTCCTTTTCTAATAGGCATATCCAATTGTGTATTCTACAGGAGGAGGAGGAGAAACAAACAAACAAACAGACTCACACACCACACAAAGTCGGCTGGTAGCAGATGTCTGTCACTCATTAGCATAATGTTTTTGTGTTTTTGACGGAGCCGATAGAACATGGGGGGGGGGGAAGGGGGGGGGTTGCAAAACAAAGACTAGAACCACGATGGCCAGGAAGAACGTTAGAACTCAAAAACAAGCACCTGTGTCTCTCTGAGCCGTGGCATAAAGGGGTAAGGGGGGGTGTTGGGCGGGGGGGGTGTAGGCTAGAGGAGAGAAGAATCGATTTACCTCAGGCGCCAGAATAAGGAAGTAAAGCATTCCTCAAACGGCTAAATAGGATCTGTGGAAATGTTTCTCTGTGTGTTAATTGGCATCCAAATCAGCACTGAATAACAAACCTGCTTAGTCGGGGAGTTCCTCACAGCACCGACACAGCTCCGTGGTAAGCCAAGCCATGCTTTATGCGGCAGCTGAGTCTGTACAGTACATTTGCAATGCGGTGTGCGAAAAGCTCAGCGGTGAGGCATGGACCCCGAGCCATGCAGGGGATTGCAGTGTGTAATTGATAGAGCAGAGTAATTAGGAAGAGCTGTAGCACCTGTTTCCGTTCCCCCGCTATAATTCCTCATTGCCCGACAAGTCCGCCCCCACAGGATTCGGGTTTGGACTAATGGGCGCAGTGACAGTGGTGATGTTCTGTCCATCATACTTGCCGCAGTGTTTATCACTGTTTAATGCATGGTAATCATTCCCCCTGTAGCGCCTGGGACTGAGGAAAGTGTCAGCAGCGGTGTAACTCAGGGTAATTCCCCCTGAGTCTGGCTAATATGACTGCCGTGATACAGTACTCATCAATGTATTTGTGACAAGTGACCTGTGATACGGCTTCAATTGAATTTTCAATTGACTATTTAATCAAGTGCCGACAGTTTCTTAGTCTGTTTTCCATCGCTGCTCAATTATATCCCTCTCTTTCTGGCCTTCTTTCTTGTATCCCTCCATTTTGTCTTTGCCAGTGCCAGGACAGCTGTATGCCAGGTGTGCATTGTTGCTGGATGCCTACGGAGGACAGTGCCTCTGGTGGTCAGGCTGGTGACCTGGTATTACTGGAAGCCTTAGAGAAATTCTGCCGCTCCTCAGATTGCTATCAAATCATCTGAATGTTGAATTCCTACCACAGTTTTGAATGTGATGTGAGACAAGAGCTGATACAAGCAATTGCTCTTTAGAAAAATTATTTTTTAATAGCCCCGGGCCGGTGGGCCCAATAGCTTCGGGCCGGTGTGCCATCATTAATGTTGAGCCCTGCTATGACCAGTTTCTGTCATCATCACTCTAACAGCATTCACCCACTAAGTGGTGCTAGACAATAAAAACACTTTCTCTTTGGAATGGAGAGCATAGTGTTTTGCCAGAAAATAAAAGCGCACCATGTCTGACTTGACGATAGTAGGTGTGTTTGAAGAATGTCTCGTTCTTATGTAGCCAACCAGAACAGTCTTTTCACTATCTGTATTCATATCAATAAACAGTGAAGAACAAAGGTATTTAGACAGTGACAGTACCTTGGATTTCAAATGACAGTTACAATGGGGTTCACTGGTAGGCTGTCGGCTTCAATTTGAAAGTATTTTCATCCTTATCAGATGAACCATTTATAAATGATAATTTATTACATATTTTCTGCTCTGCTACAACCTAGTGTGTCTAAAATTATTGGACAGTGCTTCATCATGCAGCGATAATGACCCCTATCACAATGCCATAACTAGCAAGGAGTTTCTTAGTTCCAAAAGGTGTGAAGTTCTTGACTGGTAAGGAGTTTCTCAGGACCAAAAGGTCGGAAGGTCTTGACTGGCAAAGTGAGTAATCTGCATCCAATTGATCTGAATCCAATTGAACTTATCTTTCACAAGCAAAAACAAGACATACAATGCTTCTTGTGATATCTATTGGTCCCAGGCACTCACTGCGTGCAAAGCACATACGATCAAGTTCTACACACAACTACTTTATTTGACATAATGTTGCTCTTTGTAAATAGTTCTGCGAATGGTTATGTACTTACAGCCACAACAAAAGCCCAATCATTGTGTCACGGTTGTGGTGAGTTTTTACCTAATAAGTGAATTTATTTTACAAACAAACAAAACAACGCAAACTGAACACGATAAATCAAAGTTGCTGAAACAAGCATCTAAAAATAAGACAAGACAAACACCAAACAGGACGGGACTCACATTCAACCATAGTATCCACAATGAGCACAAATAACACACAAATTACAGAGTGCAAACAGGTGCATAATGTCCGAAGTGACCAAAGTGTGCTTCAAAATAAAAGTGCTCCCCAAAATACCACCACCAACTGGCACCGTGCTACCCTGTACGTTACACATTGGCAGGTTGAGCAATACAACTTTTGTGAAAGGAGCGTTGACAGGAGGTATGGCGTGTTCTACATTTCCAGAATATCACAAATGGAATCATGTATCAACCCAAATAGGGTTAAACAGATCAAAATACCATATATATATCAAAATGTCATATACACCGCTCAAAACAATTAAGGGAACACGTAATCATCACAGTATAACCCAGTCAATTATACTTTAGGGATATGAATCTGTCCAGTTTAGAAGCATACGCGATTGTGAATCAATGTCACCTGTTATGGTGCAAATGAAAGTGACAACAGGTGCACTGGAGAGGCCACAGCAAGACAGCCCCGACAGCAAGGTTTGCTGTCGTTGCAGGATGGTTTGCTATGTCTCCCAGTAAGGTTTCATGAGCATAAAGGAAATACCAGAAAACATGCCATGGCTGGACAAGGCCAAAGAAGGGCATCATACCAGCAGCAGGACCGGTATTTGCTCCTGTGTGTGAGGAGGAACAGGAGGAGCACTGCCAGAGCCCTACAACATGACCTCCAGCGGGAGTGCCCAAACACAGTCTAGGATTTATTTCGAATTCAAGGCACTCCCAACCAGCATGGCTATGACAGCATCTGCAGCGATACGCCATGCCATATGGTTTCCGCTTAGTGGGACTGTCTTCTCTTTTTTAACAGGACAAAACACACTTCTAGGCTGTGTGATGGCTATTTTTGCCAAAATGGAGGGTGATGATGCTGCATCAGATGATCTTGCGGCATCTTCATTATTATTCTACAGTGTGAAACCTTGTAAAAATATCGAAATGCCCCTGAAAGAGTAGATGTGTCCAAACTTTTGACTGGTATTGTAGATGACTAGGAACTTTGATAAAATGCAGAGGTAAACATCTTTGATACCAGGTCTAAAGTTGAAGGTTGGCTTCTGGGATTGGGATGTTGCTCACGTTTCCTACTTTACATTCAGAGTTGGTTTGATCATTCAAAAATATTTTCCAAGCAAAACATGATTTTTTTCTGAGTTCTCAGTTGTAATAAAAGCACTGCAGCTAGAAGTCAGAGATCCTAGTTCTTTAGGCCTACCTTTTTTCATGGACCGTGTTTAATCACAGCCTAAGCTATATTATTATTTCTGATATCACACAGAGGGTAATTACATTCCAGAATTCATTGTGATTCCATATTAAAACGAAGTTATGGAATCTGAAGACACTTTAGGTCTTATGTTAACCAAGACATCATTTTACCAAACTATAAACATTTTCTACTAATAGTACTACCTTGTTTTAATAAATTATTTTTTTTCTCAAACTTAGTAAGATGTACTCTTCACCCCAGTATTTATACTTTATTGATATAGACGTTGGGAAGGATAGAAAACAGAGGTTTGCCAGGTAGCAACTTAGACTGGTGGAACAACCTTTATTTGGTCCAACCTTTATTTGGCACTTTATTTAACTTTTAATTAATCAGTTCGCTACCTAGAAATTGACTGTAATTGTTGGAGCAAGATGTCAGAATTATGACTCATTTGAACCAAAACTAATGAAGTAAGTCTGCTGTGTTGAGAACTCCTGTAAAGAGGTTTGGTGAAACCAATAGTCATGCTAAGGAAACTATTCCACCAGTCCAGCACACTTCAGCACAATTTCTATTAAAATTGACTGGACTTATGTTGTCTAAACTTGATAACACGTTGAGCTGATACGGTAAAGCCATGTATTTAGTAGATACACATGTATTTCGCGCTTTGACCTTCCCTCACAGGGAGTGCCGGGCCTGGACACACGAGCCTGGCCTCTCGTCACCCCCTTGGGGAGTTGGAAAGATCAGGCGAGAGCAGCGAGGGGGGGACGGAAGAGACAGAGGAGAGTCGAGGACAGCAGATTGATAGTGACCTGCCTGCTGATCAGGAAGAGGTCATTGGCTCCTGGATCTGTCTGTCCGTCTTGCAGGCCTGACTGACCAGGGATTATAGAGTAACCCTTCCCCTCTAGGTTCCAATCATTCTGAAGGATAACTTCATTAGCTCCTCCTCTGTACTCCCTTCCTTGTCTCAGTCCTCACTCTCTTTCTCTCTCTCTCTCTCTCTCTCTCTCTCTCTCTTGCTTTCTTTTTATTTTCTCTTTCTCTGTGTCTCTGTTTCTTACACTTTATCTCTTTAGCTCTCTCTCTCTCCCTCTTTATGCAGGTCTTCCTAAATTTCTCTCCTGCCTGCGTCTATTTCCCAAGTGGATTGTTTCAGGAGTTGGAAGGTTTGCTTTCGATGTGTATGTTATTACATGGACAGTGCTTAGATCTTCAGGCTGCGCCAGCCATCGACTTTACCATCATTCTGATTAGTGGTTTTCTCTGCGGTGATCAATTATATACATCAGTGAATTTCTCACTGAAACTTATATAAAATCCCATATTTCTCTGTCTGGTATAAAAGCCCATATTTGGTTAGAGCCAAAGGATTTGAGTAAACACACAATTCCTATATTATCTGTAGCAAAGTATGTCACTATCTAACAACTGGAATCATTAATTACAGGATTAGAATGGCCAGAGCTGTAACAAAATTATAATGACAGTCATAATGCTTAAGCACACTTTGTAGTGAGTGGAATCAAATGGAAATCTCTTTGTGATTTTGATGTGATTGAATATGGAGCTGAGTGATGGAATAACAATGGACAGCGGTGGGAATGTTGTCCACCAAACAGAACTCATAAGGTTGCTATTGTGGACAAAATTTATTGTTATAGTAAATCCACACTATATTTCTAATACTCGAATACGTAAATTAGTGTATATATTCAATAGGTTTCTTCCAATAAAACAAATCCAATCCACTTATGTCAAGGGTGTTGAACAACCTGAGATGACGTGATGAACCCTCTGAGATGGCGTGGGTCAATATGAGTAAGCCTGTGACTCAAGCCCTGTAACAGCATTGCAGAGAGGGTATCCTAGTGGAGAGAGGAAAGCCTGCCAGGCCAAGAAAGTAAGGGTGGTTCATCAATCCACTCCCTGACACATGGCTTGTGAGCTCATTTTGGTAACATATATCAAAACTGCGATAGACCTATACTGATGAAATGTGACATTTAACTTGTTTGCTTTAGTGATGTACACTGCATGAACGCTAAATCCAATTTTCTCTTGTTTAATCTGTTGGGACGTATTGACAGAAAACACTGTCCTTCTCAATGTATGACTGCAGAACTGTGTGGATGCTAGGGACTTTTGTGAGGAGGAACGTGTTAACACTGGCCAAGGAGCAGCTTCTAGTTGTATCACAGCTGCCCTGTTTTTCCTTTTCTCTGTACTAGGTCCTGGCATTGTCTTTTCAAATACTATGTCTGTTTAATGTCTTCTAAAGTCATCTAAGAGTGTGTTTGGCTCATCATTAACATCAATTCATCCCACTCTTTCCTAATTACAGTGGAATGAGAAAGTTAATGCCTTGCCATGCGTTATTGACACAAGGCTTTGATCCCGCAATGTTATTTCACGGTGAATGGTTCATTTTAGCCCATTTTCTACCAATTTCGCGGTATCCAATTTGTGATTATTACCACGGCCCACAGTAGCGACTCCCGGGAGGCTCAGGGGTGTCAATGATCACGACGTGCGGCGCCCCAAAGAACATCCCACGGAGTTGTTCCGCTTCTCATCACGCCGCTCGCTCCACCAGGAATCAAGTCCAGAGTGCTTGGAGCACGGTGACCCCTCGTCAAGTCGGACCCTGAACCACAAATTAGTTGTTGTCGGACCCTGACCATCACGCCCACCAACACGGGCTGCAGAACGGGGATGCTTTACATTAGCCGCCCGTGACAACTGGGAGACCCTAATCAAAGCTTCTTTGAATGTACATTTGATTTCTTTCCCAGTTCTTACGTTTCCGAGAAAGAAAAAAAAAACTCCCGTGAAAAGCAGAATGTATTCTTAATAATCCATGTAAAGTAGGCAACATGAAACAGTTTGCCAGTAAGCCCTCTGAAGATGTTTGAGAGTTCACCTTACATCTAATAGGATTTAGTTAATTCCATGTGCATATTATTCCTTTAATAAGGCTTTTTGTGCCATGCTTTTTAAATACATTACCATTTATTACCCATTTTCAATACATACAAATTATGGCCCTGGTCCTGTTACTAAGTGTTTCAGGCCTTTGGGTTAATGCTCTTCCTGTCCTCAAGTAGCGGTGTAGGAGACAGGCCTTGCGGCCACCTTATCTCTAACAAACAGAGCCCTGCTGACATAAGACATCTTCATTCTAAACAGTTTTTGGTATTTGTTTCTGATGTTTGCAGCCAGATCTGTGTGTCCATGCTGACCTGGTTGAGGGAAGAGAGGATAGGTTTCTGTTACAATAAGGGGAGTGAAGTCTCATGCCAAACAGTACAAACATCACCGGGCAGGTGTTGTCTTCTGTGTGGCTACGTGTCCAAGATGCTGACAGCAACAAACAGCCTTACAGTTAACTCCCACATTGATTAGCATGTATAATTGTGAATGTGCTGCGCTAGGCGTAACAGCAGGCTGGGAGGAGTGTTGAGTAAGATGTCCCTGCCACTGAGCACATCGTAATTGCCTTTACAGCAGAATCGATGACCGCTCAGCATTTGACATCTCAATGAATGTGACTATCAGGGCCGATGGTTCCGAGGGCTTATTGGCTACATTTTTGCCGTGATGTGTTTTAGTGGTTTTTGAGTGGAGAATACAATCTTAGACTTTTGTGATTTTAAACTTTTTAGCTACAGTGTATGCAGTTCTCTCCTCAGACCTTTCATTCAGGTCATTTCGTAAGTAATCATTTAGGACATTGATGTGTCATTTGCACCAACACAAGGTTTTTAGTTTCCTTTCTAGGTCTAGTGACCTACTTGCTTTCTATTTGCACCCCCTCCCAAACTCCCCTTCCCGCTCGCATTCTATTCGCACCCCCTCCCAAACTCCCACTTCCCGCTCGCTTCTCCCACCCCAGAGTGACTTTCACCGTGAGAGTAATTAGCTGTTTAATTAAGATCAACACCGGCCCTGTGGCTGCCAAGTCAAGCCAAGCCAAGGAGGAGAGTGTCAATATTTAATGGTCTCGGCTCTTCTCTAATTGATTTAAATTCCCTTTTATGAACGCACAGGGACACATAATCGTATACCTACCCCGTCTTTGACAGTTGTCTAGTTCAGAGCTGTCCGTTTCAGTCTGATCACTCTCCGCCGTCCTGATGTTTTGGTTAGAATCCCATTATCGTCAGGAACGTGTTGTGTCTCGCTATTTTAGGCTTCGGTGTTTCTTCTCGTCTCCCTCTCTTTCAACCTGTCTCACCTCATCTCTGTCCTCTCACTGCCATCTGAATGTGGATTCCATAAGCTGGGCTGGCAGGGACGGTTAGAGTCCACCAAGGCCTTTTAACACAGATGTCCTCCTCCTCTGCCGTGTGGCCCGTGTGCCTGCCTTCCCACAATCCCTCACCCGTTGTCTCCCCGACACTTGCTCTGGCGCAGCTGTTGATTCCTCCTGCTGTGTGCCGCTTTGTATTCAGGAGACACTGGCAGTGGAAATATAGGTATTTGACACAGTTCATAGTGTGGCTGTGCATTTTGATAGAGAGACGTTTTACTGCAGAGGTACAGCAGGCTCAGAGGCTTCTCATGAGTAGCAGACATCCAGGCACTCCTGGGGCATGTTCAATTGGGAGAAAATGTTTTCAAATGAAGTGAAGCATGTAGGCACTAAATTAACTTGTCCAATAAGTAATTAACTTGTACGATTGTTTTCCAACGCTGGGTCTCCATTGAGTAGGACCCCGCGCTTTGCACGGTTTGTATTAGGTTACAGTATGATGTGTCCCTTGAGGTGAGAACTTAAGATAAAATCGTTACTCTGTGAATTATATTATTGATACGCCCAATTTCTGTGAGCGTACAACTCAGTTGTGGCGATGCGCAGTCCTTTCCAATCTCCTTTGGGTAGATTTGAATTAAAGCCTTTCGGTAATGTGATTGTCAGACTTCTGAAGTGTGCTTTAGGACGGCACAGAACAAAGCCCTTGCGGTAATAATTTGCAGTTTGATGGTGTTCATTGCCCTTCAGGAACGAATACAGTGACGTGGCCCCTGGCTCTCCGATCGAATCACAGTTATTTACAAATTGTATGATCTGTTCAGTCACTTCATCTAAATCCTCTTCCAATCGCACTCTGTAAAATGTGCGTAGCATCAAGGAGTGGCCCGAAACCTGGATCAGCTTGAGTTGTCTTTTGCATATTCCCTCGTAGCATTTGTGTTGTCTTTCCCCACTCCGAGATGGTTGTCTCCCTGTCCTCCAAAGGGAGGCGGAGGACCTCCATACCTACAATACCTCTTTCTGTCATCTGACATACCTCAATTTGACCTCCACAGCTAAGGGGATGTGACTGGGGGCATGCAGACCCCAGCAGGACTCTGTAGAGGGACAGGTCCATGGATGGACAGTCACCAATCCATGTCTTTTAGATCAAATCACTAACCCGGGGAGAAGCTTCTGGTGTTGTTTAAGTTCTCAGCTATTGGGGGATCCATAGAACATAATGTGCGGTTTGTAAATGTGTATGTTGAATTAGTCTTAAGTGGTTAACCTCAATCTCTCTGTATGTGTAGGGAACTACATGTTATTGACGCGTAAACCGTTATCACAATGTGTATCTCCTCTAGAGTGACAGTGAAAGGGTGTCGCCTTTTAACCTGGATGAGAACTTTGACTACCACAATGTGTTGTCAATGTGCTGTCTAGCAAACATCCCCTTCCAAGGCACAGTGCATGATCTCTGAGCAAGGAGCACTGCTTAGGACAGCCTTTAGTCCCACATGAAGTGACCCAAAGTTGCAACTGGACTGATAAACCACTCCTAAAAAGTACATTAGTCCTTTCATTCCTCTTACTTGTCCAGGGAAACATTAAAAGAGAGCAAGACCAAAACAGCTGACCAAATTGTTTTTGAAAAAGACTATTTTCAAGGACCAAAGCATCAGCATATTCACCGTAAATAGTGCCAACCTAATGGCACAGCTTATCCAGATTTTCTCCTCAGAGGGTCAAGAATAATCACATTGTTGTAGACCTGGGGGCTGAGTCTGGTCACTGATGAACGACACATAGACACATAGAGGTTTCCCCCACCAGGGGTCACACAGCAGTAGTGTATTTTTGTGTGTGTAGGTACATAGGAACGGCATGTGTGTACGTGTTTTGTGGAGGTGTGTGTGTTTGTGTGTGTGTCTGTTTGTGCATCCATCCATGTGTGCTTGTACCCCACTGGGTAAACACCCTGTACTGTAATTAATTTCCTGTGTCTCACTGTGCCTTTGTGTTAGAACAAAACACTCTGCTATGTGCACTAAGCAGGCCTCAAACCTGAAAGCTCACACCGAATATTTCCCTAATTCATCCTAATTCAATTTGATACATTTGGGATTTGACATTTAAAGTATTTTGTGTTCTTAAGCCTATTTCCTTTTGTTTCTTGCCGAGTTTTTTTTTCTTCTTCTTCTTCTTGTTCTCAGTTACGACCTGCCATTTCATATTTCAAAGCTTCGAGCAGATCTTCCACATCCTACCCTGCCTCGTAATGGAGAACAAAACAGTATACGTTGAGTGCAGGTTTACTTTAAACCATTCAAAAGAGGGTGTGCAGTGTAGCGCGTGTGCAGCCTATTCAGTCTGAAAGCAATGCATATTTAATGCTTGTTCTGTCACCTCAGATGTAATTGGTGGGTGGTAGGATGGGAACAGGCCAAAAGAGGATAAGACCCTTTCACAACTGACTGTCTAAAGTGAGAGAGCAGGCACATTTAATACACTGGAAAATGTCTCTGTACGTTGTTTCGGCGGAACTGGCGGTTATGTACTCCAATGTATTTCTCTCCTTAAAAGTTGATGCCAACGGGCACTGAGTTATAATCTTTCTCATTACTTTTTATTATCTGTGTGGCAGGTTAAAATGTCGCATGGTGTGGTTCTTTGATACACATCTGCTATTATTAGGATTTCTATTCCACCCAAACCGTTCATATTAGAAATGCCGTTCACACTTCACAATGTGAAGGCTGATTTGACTACACTTACAAACAAACAACAGTTTTATAGACACATTAGAAGTCGCTTTGTTGAAAACCTTAAAGACTTCTAACATTATTACTACTACATTTTAATGCTTTCAATACATTTCAAACTAATAGTTACTATTCAAGAATTTGAGGAGAATTGTAATACTACCTATAAAACTCAAAACATGTAATAATTGTAATGTTCTAAGACTTGTAACTAAAACTGATAATTATAAAGCTCTAATACAAATTCTCCTACGGTTCCCACTAATAATACTCCTCTGAGCCTATGAATACTTCAGACATTTGTTAAGGGTTATTACTTTTGAGACTTTGTAATTTAAATGTTTTTAAATGTTTATGACATGAATATGCATACATTTGCATAATTTGCATTAACCTTTTAACAGAAACAGAGACCAAAGCAAATTTGTTTCACAAGTTAAGGCTATCCTAACAATTCTTAAATAACATTTTTATATATTTTTATAAATTAAAGCAAGTCTTCTCAAATACATTTTTGAAATTAAAGCATTAATTTTGACATTAACAAAAATGATTTTGAACCTCCCATTTGGGTCTGTATGCCAAATATATTGTTCATATTTCCATAATATATAATTAGAAACATTATAATATTGCTGCTATCCATAACATTTTTAGTTTTGTGCCTTTTTGTCTCGACAGTGCCCATTTTACCACCAGTGGCTAAAAATCGTTACACAGAATAAATCATTGACTAAGTTCATCCAAGTTAGAATGTTCCGCTAACATTATAATCGAAATGAAATTCTACCAAAGCCGAAAGGAATGTATTACATTTTAAATTGGTAACTTGGATTTCAGCTCATACCCCTAACTTAAAGTATAATCTTATTTGTGTGTTTAGTTAAACGTCTCCTGTTGCTCCTGTGCCGTAGCAAAGGTCTTGTTGATGGAACTGGCAGGTTCCCCTCCCCAGGTGTTCTTGTGTGTGTGTGCCTGTGTTATGTGGGCCATGACCACAGCTCTTCGGTTGATGGTACCCCACCAGGAGCCAGGGATGGGGAGGGAGATAAGGAGGGCAACCCCCCTTCTCGCCCCCGCAGCCTCACTCACCCAGCCCCCTACAGCTGCAGTGTTAGTGTGCCACCAACGGCAGGTAACCCCCAGGTGAGAAGGCTGGATCGAGGAAACCCAAAGAGCTCCACTGACAGAAAATGGTGCGGACAAAAATGTCTTTCTCAACTCAACTTATGCCAGGGACAATACTCGGATATTTATATTTGCTAAATTAAGCCTCTCTGGCTCATTTTACCCAAACAACAACACTGTAAACCCCCCTATTTCACCTTTTAGCATTCTCTTTGTGCGTTACTAACTCAACATTACTGAACATTATTGAAATGCAATGCAGACAATACATCTGAAAAAAACAAACATCCCACAATTAGCAATCCGCTTTAGACCGATCCTACATCATTAGCTCCCATCCTGGGTCACTTTGACTGTTACTTGTAGCCACGAGGGGTGGAATCTATTAAGAAGGCCCTTTATGATTTGATAAACACTTCTTTCATCTGGTTATTTATTGATGTGATAATCTGAATTATTCCCAAGATAGTGTGTGATTTAATGAGATCACAGTGACTAATGCTCCGAGGGGAGAATCTTGAATTATCTTTGAAAATATATGCCAGATTCATTTTAAGAACACCAGCTGAGATTATGTAGGCTAAAGACTCATAGGATGACACAGACAGCATCCTAACCGGGCAGCTTTGGATATTCTTATAATTGTTATTCTTCTGACTTCATGTATGTTTTCGTCTGGCCTATTTAGAATTGAAGTGACAAAACCACCCTTTTATCACGTTACACTTGCCTAATACGTTTTCAGAGCGCTCCTTTATTTATGTAAATGAGCCTGGCTTAGCTTAGTGTTGGGGGAGTTCCTGAGGGTGTCACTGTTGCGCCGTGTATTGTTCCTCCATAATGGTTTATGATGATTGACACACTCACACACACACAAATACACACACCATGATTCGAAGGGTGTGTAGAGGCTGGTACATACAAAGACATGCTGTGATATAAGGTTGGCGCTGTTGTCATGACATTATTCACCCAATTAACCACTCTGCATAAATACAGGTTTGCCGAGCATGGAAGATGTAATTTCGCAATCCAAACTCTCGACTTTAGCAATTATTTCCACAAAAAGCGTGTATAAATAAACGTTCCTCCAAACAGCTTCTCATTTCCAAGAACTGCATTGTTGCGTTAACGGTCCTACTTCCTGGTCCTTGCTCCACGGCTCTGTGATGGATTCCTCAGGGGAGCTGGAGATTAATGGACTCAGATGGCACTGATTGATGCAGACATCCCTCTGCTCACGTTCACATTTGCATGAACATGAGTTAACAGTATCTCTGTATTTTTCCTCTTCACCCATTTATATGTCTGTGTCCAGAGCAAAAAACTGTGTTGATTTATGCAGGTATGAAATGATGCAGCAATAAAATCGTATGATAATAAAGCATTATGACAGAGGAGGAGAAGGAGGAGAAGGAGGAGATGAGAGACTGAAAGAAAGGCCGGTGGGGAGGGAGGTGAAGAGAGGACTGTTGATCTCGGGAGCTTTATGTAAATGTGCCTCCATGCCCTGGTGGCAAGCATGCAGGCAGACAGTCACCTTGCCAGAGGCCAGGGAGGCAGCGCCACTCAAGCCTGGCCCACCAGAGGGGCCCTGCTCTGCATGACACTGGATTTTGTGGTGGATCAGTGGGATTGAGAAGGACAAACAGGCCGAGCTATAGGCTTCAACCCCGCAGAGGAGAAGTCCCAATTTGGCTGCACTTCTAGGCTGTGCGTTTTCCCCTCCCGAGTCCTAAGAGAAGAAGGAAGGTCTTTGAGTAGTGGATTGATGGAAATTTAGGAGGTTGAGTTTGCTGGTTCAACATCGAAAAGTCAGGAGTTAAAGGCTACTTAGTTATAATCTGGAGGTAGAAGTTCCAGGCAATTACCGTACATGTCAGGAGGTGAAGGTTACACTGGATAGTGAATGTTAATTGCCGTCTATGGGAAACGGTATCATTCTCTATAGGGCACAGGGACTGCGTCAATGTCTTTGCTAATTTTAAAACAATGATTTTAACAAAGGGTGACATACTCTTTTGGTCGGAGGACTTCACCTTTCATATTCACTCCACATCGGTTCCATATTATCTCATACATGCACCCAGGGACAGAGCATCTTTTGAAAAATTGTCTAACATGATTTTGATTGCAGCATGGTAATGATGTACACCTTTAGCCAACAGCATAATGATCATGACCCTAATGTGTGAAACAACGGATTAGCTGAAGGCCAGAGGTCACTAATCTGATCCGACAAACATCAGCGGGTTTGATGAAGCAAATGTGACAAGTCACATCCATCAAGACCTTAAAGGTCCGATTCCACCACCTGTTGCTCCTTCACAGTGTATAGGAACGCTTGGTGTAGAATTGTAACAGCAAGTTTCCTATCATGCTGCACGGAATGTCATTCAGTGTTTATTTCTTATTCTTTGTACACAGCGTATTTGTATTTGTGTATATTTGTTTATGCTGTTCTGTGATTTGTCGTCTTTCATATAAATGTCACTCAAAATGGGAATTGGTTGCACTATTTATTTAACCTGGTTAAATAAATATTACCTAAATAGATCAAAATGCTATTATTTTGCTGAGTTTATTTATTATGGTAAGTTGTTACTTCATCTTTGTATTGCATAAAGCTAATTCATTTACAGGTATCCTAAAAGAGGGACCGCCCATTTAATGCATTTGGTAGACTAACTTGATTCTTCTATGTTCCAATATGTTTGGTGGACTAACTTGTTCATTATATGTTCCATGCCTGTGACTTTGTTTTACAGTAAATATATCCTTGGTACACGGCAGGCAGCAATAATTGAGAAATAGCAGACCACTGGGAATTATTTTGGTCCTCCTGGTGAATGACACTATCTTGATTTTGATAGGATCTTTCCATGAGTGACAGTTATGTCGCTAATAAATGGTGTGTGTGTGTACAGATATGTACGTCTGTGTGTGTGCGTGTGTGTGCATGTCTGTGTGTGTGCGCATGTCTGTGTGCGCGAGGTTTATAGGATGTTTTTCCTCACTTTGACCTGTCAGAGCTAATCTCTGGTCCCTAGGTACAGCGGTGCATTCTCAGGCTTTGGGCAATCGGCCTACTTTGAGTCACAGGGGGGTGAGAGAGGGTTGAAGGGAGGGTCCTTAACCTAAGGGGCAAAATATCTCCAGGCCTCTCATCTTTCACATTCATTACCATGAGAAACTCTGGGGAGTGAAGCATCATGGGAATATTAATGATGTCTTGTGAGGTTTACCATCCATCTCTTTCAACATTCTGTTCTAAAAGTCCAGCTCTGCTGTTGGTGTAAAATCATAAAAGTAGAGAAGTATCACACATCAGATATGTTTTTCCTCTATATCCTACAGACTAACGAGAGCTAAAGGAGGCTGTCTTCACGACCCGTGTGAAAAACAGCCAAAGTCTTTGCAGTCTGTCTGCAGAGGACAAAAGTACATTTTTGTGGCTCCCTAGCAACCCTTCTCCTCTCTGTCCTCCTCTCGGCTGTGTAGAGTAGACCTCCGAGTAGGCAGACGCAGGAGGGGAAAAAAGTAATTTTGTGTTCAGTTTACGGTTAGAGGATTCTGTGGGCTGAACGATATGTATCACCAGAGAAACATTCTGTGCTTTGAAGCCCAGCAGCGCTGTAGTTGCAAGGCAGGAAATGAGAGGGAGGTTTTTCATTTCCCCATTGTGCTATCTCCACTCACAAACTAAATAAGGCCCCCTTTGCCACAGGTCCCCGATTCCGTCTATTCACTCCTTGTCAGGGGAAGAGCTAAAGGAACACAGCATTTCTGCAATCAGGGACTGTAATCTATATCATGTTTTCTATATTTACGGTTCACACTAAAAGCAACAGGGTCAAGTGCATTTAGAAATAGTCTTAGGGGGAGGATAATTGATTTCACCCCCAGTCGGGTTGGACGCAGTCAGGGAGGGGTGAGAGGTGGGAGGTGGGCGGGCTGGAACCGAATGAGGCAGGGAGAGAAAAGGGCTGTAGTAATTGCCACCAGGAGGTGTTGAGGAGACACAGGCTGAATGATCGAGGGATGACATCACATCACGGAGGGATAGAAAGCAAAGCTGAGATTATCACCCTGTAGCCTCTTAGAAATGGTTGATAGCAAATATCTCTCATCTCACCTCCAGTGATTCCCATTAATATCTACTCTCCATTTGCTCCACCTGAGCTCCAACTGTTCTTCTGCATAGCAATGTCCTATGGGTTTGATTTCTCCCTGGCTCAGTCTCTCACAGTAATAAAAAAAAAACAGACTCTGTATAAATCCATTAGCAACGCTGACACTGCATCTCGCAAAGAGGCCCAGAAAATACTATCTTTTGTTGTGAATGCCTTTCTAACTTATCAGGAAAACTCGGTGGGAAATACTTAAAAGTGGCCCTGAAAAGTTGTTTCTGATAAACACATGAATGTCGCACATGTTACAGAAAACCATGAAAATAACAAGTCGTTTCTTCCAGTTTTACCTGTGTGCTCTCAGCTGTTACTGACCGTCTGTGTGTGCTGGGCTAGGAAGAAGGATCAAAACAGCCGCCCCTCCCGAATGACCAGGAAGGAGACCAGGAAATGTTGCCAAAATGCCAGTCCCAAAAACACCACTGTCTTGCTATGCTTGTTCGTTTCTCTTTGGGAAAACGCCTGGCCTTTCTCCCAGGGTATCTGCTTCATCCCCCGGCCCATTTGTCTCTGTGATTAATACAAAGCTTGCTCCCGTCTGCCCCACTTCTCCTCTGAAAAATGAAAACAACTGGTGCCTATTTGATTGGCCCTGAGCTCCCTGGACTCGGTGGGAATTGAGGAGAAAAAGCAAAAGTGTTTAATCTATTCATCAATCTGCATGCTGATCTATGGGCCTCTTGTCTCCGAGACACGCCTTGGCTGTCCGAGCCCAGTTACAGCCACGGGAATCAAGCCCCTGGCCTGAGTCAGCAGTACCGCACGTGTTAACTGGGGAACGGCAGGCTGTGGATGGATGGCCATCGTTGCTGTCACATCTGTTTTCTTCAAAGCTCCTCCAGCAGCGGTGTTTCTCAAAACAGTATGTGCTGTATGAATCTAGATGTGGAGAAATTTGAAATGGTAATGGACTTGACTGACATGTTGATAGTGAATTCGATGTCAGTGTGTATGTGTGTGTGTGTGTGTGTGGGAGTGATAGCAAGAAAATTGGGATTATCTCAAGCGGTAATTATTATAGAGAGGTTTCAAATGCAAGAGACATTACTGCAATCTTATGGTGAATGTCGAATGTGAGATGGACTGCACGGTTAGTGAAGTTCAAATGATGCCTGTGCAGTTGCCTTAGGCTTTACAGTCTGCCTGTTTAATCAACCAATCAGTCAGTCAATCACATTTATTTTTTAAAGCTTTTTGCATTAGTGATTGTCACAAGCGCTTATGCATTTACCCAGGCTGTTAACCTTTTAGTTGCCTACGAAGAGGTTGCTGGTCTATTTATTGTTCACAGTTTTATTCTTTCCCCCATCTTCTCCAACAGTTTCGTGATATCCAATTTGTGCACTGCTTCAACGCATCAACTCCCAGTTGGACCAGGAATAGTCAATGTCGAGATACCAAAGCACATCCAGTGACGCTCTGATTCTTATCATGGTGCTCGCTCAACCAGGAAGTATATCAGAATCCTTAAGCGCAGGAAGGAGCGCACCCTCCGGTGTTGTAATTCGATTGAGCTCACATAAACCCAAGCTGCCGCAAGGAGTTATGAAAATGTGACATGTCAAGGCGACCATATTTAAGTCCCCCCAAAATACGTACGGTACTGGCTCATTGCATTCCCCTGTGCTCATTGCATTCCCCTGTGCTCATTGCATTCCCCTGTGCTCATTGCATTCCCCTGTGCTCATTGCATCCACAAGCAGGCATCAACGCCTGGTCGAGCAATGACACAGCTAACTGTGAGGCAGTGACCTCACCACTTTCGATATATTTTGGATATTTTATAAATTTACTCGTCCTGTTCCTAAAGAATTATCCTCAAAGTGACATTGGGTTAACTATGCCGCTATTGAAGAAGGTTGTTTTCCGACTTGCGAAGTTCTCATTGCACAATGCCACATGAACATCATTGCAAACCAAGCTTTTTAAAGAAAGAATCAACAACAATTAATAAAATGGATAATGGTGATCTGATTACATGTCAGCTCTGTTTTAATAAATCAAGTGGCTGCATCCGATACCGCTGGAGTGTTGGGATGAAGAAGAAAAGCAGAGGAACAGGGCTTTGTTTTGCGCTCACACATGCTCCCATGAAGAGGAGGAAAGTGATGTGAAAGGTTGATTGAAAGGAGGAAATCAATCAAGCGGCTCCGTCTGATTGACAGCACGCCAAGGTGTTTTCTGTGGAAGTGTCAAGAGATGCACAATTGCTCTCTCTCTCTCTCTCTCTCCCTCGCTCTTCTTCCTTTCTTTCTTTCATCTGTCACTCGCTTTCTCACCCATCATCGCATTGTTCCATTATCCTAAACGTCTTGCCCAAGTCCCCCAATAGTCTCCGCTTTTCACTCCATCGCACCTCCTCCTCTGCTCCTTCTCTCTCTCCGCCACACCCCCTGATTTTCTCGACTCTCCGGCGCTCATTTCTTTAGGAGAGATGCGCTCACCGCCAGCCACTTAGGGGTGCTGACTGACACTCCTTTAATCTTGTTGTTTCCCTAACCTTCACAGTAAAAGGATGCGCTGCTCCAGCTACATTGTAGATCCCCCCTCCACCCTCCATCCAGCAGAGCTTCGGTCTTCCATTTGTTTTCATTAGTATGCCTGCAATATATACATTACAGAGGCCGGCAGGCAGAAACGGCACATAGGGAAATGGCATTGGGTTTACCACTGTGGTTGTGCCAGGAAACATGTTGTTTTCCAGAATCCAAACTGTACCTGTGCAACAATGGATGACAAATCTGGAGGCTTGTTGATCGTCTGACAACAGTGTCTCATTGCTAAGCAGGCCTGAATATAGTGTGCTACGATCCATATAATACAATTCATAGGATAGACAATAGCTCATTCCTTTGTTAACCTATGAAGCACACCAGTGCAGGGTGTCGAATCGTTGTTTTCCGAAAATAGACTACAGTGTTGAAGTCAATCATGGAGTCCATGATTAAAATTGTTCAATTAGTCCCTGTTTTTCCATTTATAAAAATGAATTAGACGCTCCATCCTTGAGAGTGACTTACTGAAGGTAACTTGCAGCCCCTTCTATAGGGGTGTTGCGTTCATAGACCACACTTCATAGACCACACTTCATAGAGCACACTTCAGAGACCACAGTTCGAGGACAGGAGGGAGCTGGGAATGGAGCCCAGTTGAAATGACTTGTCAGTCAATCGGCACTGTTGTATTATAAGTGCAGGGAACACATATTGACTCAGCCATCCCTGAGGGCCCTTGCTGCCTGGCTCCTTGACAGAGTGAGCCTTGATGCTAATGAGAATGGGAAGACAACTTCTCCCCAGTGGGCACGTAAAGAGAAATATAGTAGGGGTCCAAAAATAATGAATCATGTATTTTCCTTCCGCAGCCGTCAAAGGAGAGATATTTCTATAAAGAAGTCATTATTTTATCACTCACTGTTCTCAGCGTGAAGCCGATTAGTACTGAAGTGACAAATTGTGTTTGTTTAAAAGTATCATCTCACGAAAACGCATTCTGTTGTTGGGTGAAGTATTTCTTATTTGATGAGGGAATTCGGTTTTGCACAGACTGAGTCTTTTTATCCTATATTTTATAATAGTTCATGCGCCAGACCTCCAGATCTGGTCCATTAGGATCAGATAAGCTGAAAATGTATCAGTGATTTCTTTTCACGGTTTATGTCCCTAACGTAGGAACATTTCAGCAATGGTAGTTCTCTATGTGCTATCACCCATCCCAGAAATGTTTCCCATAGGGATTTTGCACACAACATTTTTACATTTCAGAATATTAATTGATCCATTTTGATTGGTTGCTTGTGAGTGGTGTCTGAGCCATAGGGGTTTTGCAGCTCAACTCTGAGTCAGGAACTCGAAAGGGCTTTTTGTGTGCTGAATAGCCGATAAGTAGCTGAAAGTGATGATGCAGACTGTCCCTACTGCTGTCACTGGTCTTAGTCTAACAGCGGCAGCAGCTAGCCAACATAATGTCACTTAATTCTGCCCCCTAGAATCAGTACTTTTAATACATCAGCACTTCTGTTGTGTACACCTGCACTGGCCTCGTGAGAATGAAGGCAAGCATGCAACAACAGCACATGGGAATAAGATAGTGAATGTCTCTTAGGAAAGACATAGGATGTCTAGAAATCATTCTCTCTTGGTAAGAAGAAACTTTTAGAATTTGTAAAAGCTCGCTGAAAAATTATGTGAAAGATCATTCACATTTGAAACATTCTTGATTAGGCAAAGGCTGTGCTCAAACTGGAGCATAGATTTTCGAAGATCATTTTCCTATTCATTTTCTGATTTTATCTGGGTTTCGAAAATCATGTTAAAATGTGAGTTTGATGACACTACACGTGCTCGACTACATTCAGATTCTAGATGTTTTTTGTCCAGGACTAGGCTTAATTTTGTTATTATTTCAGTAAGTTGAGTATTTAACGTACAACGTCTGACAGTTCCACCACAACTCCATTTCTCTGGTGGTGTAATGTCATCACACAGAGAATGAGAACATTCCCATCTTTAAGTCATCAGGGGACGCGTGCCCTGAGACACATTCCTAATGACAAATAACAACAGGAAGAGGGGACGGTTCCCTATCCCAAATGATCTCATGGCCCAGCTCAATGGACCGGTTACCGGGAAAGTCCTTGGATCTGCCAATGATCAGACAAAATGGCGGTACCGTGGTTAGGGGCAACTTTTGGACGGAGCTAATATGGAGGAGGCTGCAGATTAAAGGGGATGATGAAAGGGTATCAGTCCCTGATTTGTACCCAGTGGAGAGTGAACAAGAGGAGGGGGAGAGAGAGAAATATAGAAGGATGCAGAGTAATAGAGAAGATGGGGGTGAAAAAAGTAAAAAGAGAGTAAGACTGGGAAAGAATGATTGGAAGAGATAGAGACGGTTCTTTGGTCCTCCAATGAAAGCGTGCCTTGGGAGCATAGCTATTACACAGCGGTGGAAGTGTACGCTTTTTTGGGGCTTATTACACAGAATTCTATGGCTTAGCAAATCATTTTCTTTTATCTCAATTCCATCACTATCTTCTTTAAAACAAGAGGTGGCTTGTTGGGGCCTGTTGCTGTTTAATTTCCACGAAAGCCCAGAGGGCACAATGGTTCCCATTGAGTCAGTAATACCGGTGTTTGTTTTCAACTTTCACACAAGATAGTGTTACCATCCAACCAGGTAGTCACACAGTTCAGTTCAAAAGATGATTTTCACACACACAATGGCATGCTGACTTTTTTGTGAGTGTATTTCCAATTATTAGGCTTGTCATTCCACAAAGAAAGGCATGGCTTTGCCTTGAAATTTTGTTTTATTATTTGTTTGGCCTAACCATTGAAGTTCTAACAATTCTCAGGAACTGTTAGCTTTACTTAATTATTGTTGTGTATGTGTGTGTAGGCAATATACACTGTAATTTACTTTAATCAATGAACTCTGTTTCTTAACTTTACTATTACATTAAAATAGCTTGCAATTAAGGTCATGTTTCAAAGCCAAGAGGTTGATTTACATTGACATTGTGTTCTTCCTAACGTACCCCCCCCCCTCCCACCCACACACACTTATACCAGTAAGGGAAGAATTTTGTACAAAGGTTGATCCCTCCTGAAATGACTGACATTAGGATCATATTGGGAGACATAATGTAATGCACCTGTCTCATCAGCTAATGGACAGCAAATCCAGTTTCTCAAACAGGAAGGGCCACATACATTAACTTAATGGTGGTGCAGAGTCAAGGGACTGCAGCTAATGAGAGCTGATGTGATTACTGTCCACCTCCCATTTGAAAACGCTACAAATGAAATAAAACTGTAATCCCCATGCAGGGCAAGGTAGAGAGTATAATATATAACTATAAACCCCAAGCAGGGTAAGGTAGAGAGAAAACAAAATAAAACTGCAATCCCCATGCAGCATAAAGTAGACAAAATAATCTAGAACTGTAATCCCCAAGCAGGGTAAAGTAGAGAAAATAATCTACAACTGTAATACCCATGCAGGGTAAAGTAAAGCAAATAATCTAGAACTGTAATCCCCATGTAGATTTAGGTGGAGAACATTTTCTAGAACTGTAATCCCTGTGTTGAGTAAGGTGGATACATTAATCTACAACTGTAATCCCCATGCAGAGTTAGGTGGAGAAAGGGTAGGAAAAGAAGACAAGGCTGCCCACATCTCTATCCTCTGTAGAGGGTCTGTGCTTGTCATGAAAACAAAAAAACGAATAAGGGCAACAAGGAGTTTTTTTTCTCACAGTATCTCTTTTTAACTCCGCATTTGATGTGACAACGGCTTTTCCGGTAATAGGATCACTGGGGACAAATGAGATAAGGCCCTCATCCCCTTACCTACCAGACCCACCCCCTGCTACCTCGCAGGATGATAACTTAGTTTGGTTCAGTGAACCAAATGCTCCTTTTGTGCACCTATGCTGTCCCTTTATTCATTCCCCATCACCCTATATTTCTCTCCCGCCTCTGTTCACACAAGGTCACGTCCAGAGTGGTCTGAGACTGGAATGTGCCTTACAGGTCGCAGCCAGGCCAGCAGCGGGTGGGAGTGGCATGCTTGGTCTCAACGTTGTTCCTGCTTAACGTCTGACAGAGATTGATACGGTGTTGTTATTCATGTGGGGGAGAGCAGAACGGTCATCCCAACCCGTTTCCACAATTCTAATACCCTAAGTTATGCAAAGTGTGTGAGAAGAGAACCGGACGGACCACAGGTACCATGATGTCCATGACGAGGATGAGATCCACAATGCAGTAATATGTTTTCTCCTTTCTCCTTTCTCTTTCCTCCCTCTCTGGCCCAGAGGATATCCTTTTAAATTTCAGGGAGAAAAAGTTAACCCTCCAGCTTTTTCTGGAAGTCTGTTTATGCTATCTGCTTTTATTTATTCATTTATATATATATATATATATTCATTTTTCTATATCCTCATTAGTATGTTGTTTTGTGAGGGTGAAAACTGTACGGGCGAATATGAGGGGGGGTATAAATAATTAAAACAAAATAAAATGAATGGAAATGGGTAAATAATCTTATCATATTCCCCAGCTGTGATGATCCAACACCTCCCCACACCCTTACCCTAAAAACAGCCCTTGTCCACCACCATGAGGACTAAGCTGCTTAAAAACATTTGTAATTAAAATGGGAGAGAAAAGCCTAACGAGTAATGTCGTTATCACCCCAGTCACTGCTCCAGGAATCTTTGATGCCCAAACAGGCATTTTGATCTGACAGTTTAGTTAGTTGCCCAGTAGGTTCATTCCACTCCTCTCCCACACTATCTCCTCTCCTCCCACTCCTCTCTCTTACTACCTCCTCTCCTCCCACTCCTCTCCTCCCACTCCTCTCTCTTACTACCTCCTCTCCTCCCACTCCTCTCTCTTACTACCTCCTCTCCTCCCACTCCTCTCTCTTACTACCTCCTCTCCTCCCAC
>JACXGK010003005.1:0-48713 GCA_016801125.1 Novumbra hubbsi | reverse complement strand
ATGTGTCTTGTCTCTGCGTTCGTTATTGTCTTCCTGTGATCGTGTGTAGAGCACAGAGGTGCTCTGTGGCAGAGTGTTTCATTACCGCCACTTATTTCAACATTGAACCACCGGTAGTGTGATATCCTACCGAGTGCCATAGGAAATAAAACCTATTCGAGTAATTCGCCTCCTGCAGTTTGGTCTCCTTCATTCCGCCGTTACAATACCCATCTCAACAACATGGCAAAATACCATTAAATAAATGTCAGTTTATTAAAAATGTTTGTTATTATAGAATCAACAAATACACTATACTTTAATTAGTTTTTCTCTGTCATTAATTTTCTGAACAACCAGAATTCATAATGAGATAAATAAAATGTTATGTATGTTATTCAGATATACACTATATGGACAAAAATATTGGGACAACTACACATTACATCTACAGGAGCTTGAATTGAATATTACATTCTTAATCCATACGCATTAATGTAGAGTTGGTCCCTTCCATGCAGCTATAACAGCATCAACTCTTCAGGGAAGGCTTTCTACAAGATTTTGGAGTGTGTCTGTGGGACTTTTTGCCCATTCTTCCAGATCATTGGTGAGGTCAAACACTGATGTTGGACCAGAGGGCCTGGCTCGCAATCTTCGTACTAGTTCATCCCAAAGGTGTTCGATTGGGTTGAGGTCAGGGCTCTGTGCGGGCCAGTCAAGTTCTTCCATTCCAAACTCATCCAACCATGACTTATAGACCTTGCTTTGTGCACTGGGGCACAATCATGCTGGAACAAAATAGGCCTTCCCCAAACAGTTCCCACTACATGGGAAGCATAGAATTTTTCTAAATGTCTTGGTAAGCTGAGGCATTAACATTTCCCTTCAGTGGAACTAAGGGCTTAAGCCAGTGTTTCTCAACCCTGCTCCTGGGCACCCCCCTGCTCTGCATTAGATCTCTCCCTGCTCTGTCACACCTAATTCAAATGATCAGCTCATTATCGTCTCCTTCATGAGCTACATCAGGTATGTTAAGGCACGGAGAGATCTAAAACATGCAGGGCAGTGGGGTGCCCAGGAGCAGGGTTAAGAATTACTGGCCTAGGTCAACCCTAGAAAAACAACCCATAGCATTTCCCCTCCTCCACCAAACTTTACAATTGGCACAATGCAGTCAGGCAGGAAACGTTCTCCTGGCATTTGCCAAAACCAGACTTGTCCGGAGTCCAGTGGCGCCGTGCTTTAAGCCATTCCATCCGATGCTTGGCATAGTGTTTGGTGAAGGCTTGCATACAGCTGCTTGACCATGAAACCCCTGGCGCAGTTTTAGTGCTGCTGTTAATGCCAGAGGAGGTTTGGAACTCTGCAGATATTGAGTCAGCAGACCGTTGGCGACTTTTACGCACTATGAGCCTCAGCACTCAGCGACTCCGCTCTGTAACTTTACATGGTCTGCCACTTTGTGTCTGAGTTGCTGTGGTTCATCGAATTTATGACCCACTCTTTCACAAAGGTTTGTGAAGGCAGACTGCATGGCTAGGTGCTTGAAGAGGTGTGGGCTAATACCTTGGCCCATACATTGAACAGCCGTTGCCAAATGTTTTGAGAATTACACAAATATTTATTTTCACAAAGTCTGCTGCCTATGTTTTTATGATGGAAATTTGCATATACTCCAGAATGTCATGAACAGTGATTAGATGAATTCCAAATAATTGCAGTCACAAATGAATTTGAATTAATTAATTAATTAATTAAACTTAATTGCAAAGTTTCAGTTTCAATTTCTCTGATGAATCCCCTTTACAGAAAAACGTTTTGTCCATTAAAGAAAAGTTGAACGCTACCATCAGTCCTGTGTCATGCCAACAGTAAAGCATCCTGAGCTCACTCACAATTTTGCCTAAGAACTCAGCCATGAATAAAGAATGGTACCAAACCTTCCTCTGAGAGCAACTTCTCCTAACCATCCAAGAACAGTTTGTGACAACAATGCCTTTTCCAGCAGGACGGAGCACCTTGCCACAAGGCCAAAGTGTTAACTAAGTGGCTCGGGGAACCAAACATAGACATTTTGAGTCCATGGCCAGGAAACTCCCCAGACCTAAAGAGCCGGGTGGAAAAACAAAACCCCACAAATTCTGACAAACTCCAAGCATTGATTATGCAAGAATGGGTTGCAGTGACATCAGTCAGGATGTGGCCCAGAAGTTAATTGACAGCACGCCAGGGCAAATTGCAGAGGTCTTGAAGAAGAAAGGTCAACACTGCAAATATTGACGCTTTGCATGTACTTAATGTCATTGTTAAAAATAGCCTTTGACACTTAACAAATGCTTGTAGTTATACTTCACTATACCATCGTAGCTGACATAAATATGACATAAATATGTAAAAACAGCAAACTGCAGCAGCAAACTTTGTGTAAACCAATACTTATGTCAATCCCAAAGCTTTTGGCCATGGCTGTATATACACTACAGTTCAAAAGATTTGTGTAACATAAAAATTTCATTGTTTTCAAAAGAAAAGCAACATTTTTGTCCATTAATATACAGAAAAATTGTGTAGCTATTGTTAATGTTTTAAATTACCATTGGCAATGGCAGATTTTGAATGTAACATCTACATAGGCACCCAGAAGCCAATTTTTAGCAACCATCAGTCCTGTGTTCCAATGCACATTGTGTTTGCTAATCCAAGTTTTTACGTTAAAAGGCTTTGTCATAATTAGAAAAACCTTTTGCAATTATGTTAGCACTGCTAAAATCTTTTGTGCTGATTAAAGAAGCAATAAAAGTGTCCTTCTTTTTCCACTAGTTGAGTTTCTAAAGAATCAGCAATTGTGGGTTAGATGACCAGCTCAAAATGGCCAGAAACAAAGAACTTTCTTCTTTGTTCGTCTATACTTGTTTTGAGAAATGAAGGCTATTCAATTGAAAGAAATTGTCAAGAAACTGAAGATCGAGTACGACGACCTTCACAGAACAGTGCAAACTGGCTCGAACCAGAGTAGAAAGAGGAGTGGGAGGCCACAGTGCTCAACAGAGCAAGAGGACAAATACATTAGTGTGTCTGGTTTGAGAAACAGACGTCTCACAGGTCTCGATCTAACAGCAAAATAGTACCTGCAAAACACAGGTCTCACATAACAGTGAAGAGGCAAATCTGGGCTGCTGGCCTTTTCTGCAATCTTCCTCTGTCTGTCTTCTAGTCTGGCCTCCTTGGATATATGGTATATGCTTGCACAAAGCAGTTAGCCGTGAACATGGCATGCTCTGTTAAAGGCGGGAATGTGAGCAATATGTTCGACACAACTCATTGGCTTCGGAGACTGAAGGTAGAGAAATGTTAAGTTCCTACGATTTTTTGTAGAGGTATCTTCACACTCCACTCCTGTTTGTCTAACGTGGGTTATCCAGATGGACTAGTTGAGGTGTTGCAATGTGAATGATGATGGTGACTGTCTGTCCTTTTTGCTAAAGTTTCACATAATTTCAGAGATGTGTACAATCAATGATGTGTGATGTTTCATGTGTGCAATTACTTTCAGGAAAAATACTGAACGTGTGAAAAACTGAGAGAACCATTTTTTATTTGGTAGTGAAATAGTCAATCAAAGTATAGATTATTGTGACATCCTTACAGCCAACAACACAGTGCTAGTAGAAACACATTGGTGTGCAAAGTGTTTAGAATGAAAAAGAAAAGTGGGAGGAATAGCAAGGTTGAGCCACACTGCAGGCTACACTCAAGTCAGTCAAAAGCATTTAGCATCATCATAATGACATACTCTGCTATACTCTGCAAATGGAAGTCTTCTATCTTGAAAGCATGAATGCTTAAATGCAAACATTTATCAATCTTTTAATTGTGAAGGTCCATGAAGAGGGATGAGTTCAGATTTCAAACTACAGTGCATGACGTACTGGAATATGAAATGAATCGCCACCTTTTGTTTTCATAAAGCTGCACTATTTATGTAGGATTTTTTATAAAAAAAACAATTTGCAAGCATTTTGCAATTAATCACTGGTCGGAAAGCGATTCTACACCAATGCCTGATAGGGAAAGAAGTACCAAATAATAATAAAAACAATGGAAATACCTTTACCACAAACAATTAACTCAGAGTTTGACATTACTCTTAGCCTATAGCTATAGAGACCTAATCTTCTTTCACTTCTTTGTTTTTGTAGAGTGTGCTGTAGTAGACAATGGAGGAATTGGCAGTTTGTCATCATGGTGTCTAGCTGACAATATAGTTTCTTACAGTAAGTGAACTTTACTCCATATTTCATACTTGCACAACATACACTGCTCTAAAAAAGTAAGGGAACCCTAAACAAATATGAACAAAATATTTCTAAGATCAAAATCTATACGGTCCAATCTTTGAGAACAATGGTCAATGGAAACAAAAATATCTATCCAATTGAGGGCTGGATTCAAAATCACACCGGAAGGAAAAAAGTAAACAATTGAAATAACCGGAAGTTCTAACTTTTGTGAATTTCATCACAGGAACTCATAATGTGACTCGGTATGTGCATGACCCCCACGCGCCTGTATGCATTCCCGACAATGTCTGGGCATGCTCCTGATGAGACAGCGGATGGTCTCCTGGGGGCTCTCCTCCCAGACCAGGATCAGGGGATCAGTGAGCTCCTGGACAGTCTGTGGCCCTACTTGGTGGCATCAGATGCACCGATACATAACGTCCCAGAGGATTCAGGCCTGGGGAACGTAAGGGGCCAGTCAATAGCATTAAAGTATTCGTCATCCAGGAACTGCCTACATACTCTGGCCACATGAGGCCAGGCATTGTCCTGCACAGGGAGGAATCCAGGGCCCACTGCACCATGGAAGTTCTGACAAATGGTCTGAGGATTCCATTTCAGTACCTTATTGCAATCAGGCTAGCACATAGAGGTTGGCTAGCACCTGGTGGCTAGCACATAGAGGTTGGCTAGCACATGGTGGCTAGCACAGGTCTGTGCGACCCTCCCGGGATTTGCCTCCCCAAACCATTCCAGACCCACCGCCAAAACGATCATGCTGCGAAGAGAAAGGGGTACCAATACAAATTAAAATCAAGCTGCATGGTGCCGGGCTGTGAAAACAGGTCCCACAAAATGATGTCTGACCCTCATGCCACCCTCATGGAGTCTGTTTCTGACAGTTTGGTCAGAAACATGCAGACCAGTAGCCCGCTGGAAGTCATTTTTAAGGCTCTTGCAGTGCTCCTTCTGTTCCTCCTTGCATAAAAGAGTAGATACCAGTCCTTCTGCTGGGCTGATGCCCTTCTATGACCCTGTCCAACTCTCATTGTGAAATGGCATATCTCCTGGTATCTTCTCCATGCTCTTAAAAACATTTTGAGTTATAGAGGGCAAAGCTGAATCATGATGAATCAGAAGCTGTGGATAATTAAGTGGCCATGATGACGTGAAACCCAGATTCAACATTTAGTCAGGCTTAACAGTCCCACAGCCACCTGATTATCCATTAAAACCATTTTGGGAGACAAGGCGGCTGTGCGAGGCAAGGGTTAACACCTGACTATTAAAATAAGTGACATAAGATACATGGCAACTCTGGTCTCCCATCCGGTGACCTGCTTAGCTTCAGAGGCCAGTTAGCCTTGAGATGCAAGGTGTTTAAGCCAAAATGAAAATAAAAAAAGTAGGAGAGAGCATTGTACAGTGCAGTCTGTAAGTATTTGGACAGCAAGAAACGTGTATTGTTTTGGCTACTCAGGTAATGCCAGCACTCTTTGGCTGTCGTTGTTCATGTCCCTTAACACCATAACAGCTGCGTTAATGTCAGCCTTCAAAACAAGCAGACATCTTCTGCAGTTTTGCTTGCGGTTATGCAAACTCATCAGACTAAATATAATTGGAATTGGATCAAAGGACCTGAGGCTACTCCAAAACTACATAAGGCCGAAATGCTGGAAACCCAGGCCTTAAGAGACGCCAGTACTCTCCTCCTTCCTTTCTCTCCACCTCACCTCTCACTTTCTTCACCACTCTCCCTAGGGCCAAAAACTCCATATTAGTACATCATGCAACCAATACCCCAGGAAGTAAAGGATGAGTACAAACATGCTTTATCTCTCCAAGCAGAGTTTTTCTGCATCCAGACCAGGTAGCAGATTAACACACACACACGCAAACACACACACACACAGTTTGGCAGACAGAGTGATTGTATCTCTATTAATTAGAGTGTCCCAGGGAGACAGAATGGCTTGTGATTGTGTGTGCTCAGCCTCCTAATGATTCTCCATGTACACCTGACTGTCTATCACTGACACAAATTAACACAGGCTTGTCAAAGTCAAAGCTCTGGCATTAGGACCATGGCATGGAGGGTACCATTTTAAAATGGACTAGATACTCTATTAAGAATCTAAAGTGTAATTTCTGCAATGGAAATAAACATTCTGGCCAGTCAGTGTAATTTAGTAAATGCTAAATATCAATTCCGAGACAAGAGTTTCAGTCTAAAATACTACCCTTAATGGAGAACCATTATCTCATTACCCCATTAAGACTAGTAATATATACTGGAACGAAGTTCCTTGCCCTTTGAACAACATGTTTGGATCATTAAAACAAATGTCATCTGTAGCCTGATAAACCTTTCGCTTTGAACAAGTGGGAGGAAAAAGACCCCAACATGTCTTCCAATTTACCATGACGTCATGTTCATTCAATCAATTTATGGGAATAAAAGCATTTCCACCTACATTTCCTGAAAGCATACGTTTTACACAGGAACAAAATGATCCCACCATGTCGAACAAACACATTTTCTGTCCTCAGTTTTTCCAACAAGTTTGGAAACATGAACTTACCACATTCATATGTGTATCCCAGATAACTGGAAGTTTATAAAAGATTTGGGGATCTAAATCTCAGCATCCGACACAGTGTTATGTACATAAATTCCTTATGATAACTGTGTTTATTCGTGTGTGGTTTAGATTACATAGAGGACATCTCCCCATCCCGAGGAATCTTTTGTAGCATCCCTGATTATGTCCTCCTTTTCAGATCTCACTGTGTGCTCTAAGGATTATGGGGGAATTATCATAAAGTAAATTATTGTATCCGTCACTAATTAGTGTTAATATGAGACTCCTCAGAACTCTACTCCAAGTGAATCTGGAAGTTTATCCTTATATCTCAGACACTTAGTGACACAGACACAAACACACACACTATCACATATGAAGGTTTATATTTCTCCTTGTAGATAACTCAGATGTAGGGTTCTTATAGCAGTGCACTCATGTCCTCCTCCATTAAAAACATGTCATTCCCTGGGGGCTCCTGTTTATTAAAGAGGCTATGTTACTCTTGGCGAAGTGGGGAGTTTATGCTTTCTCAGCAAAATACCAAAACTTGGCAAGTTTACTCCTAAAGATAAAGTAGCCCATCTGTAAATGGGTTTGGCAATGTGAGAACAAACCTGCCATAGAGCCATTATAGAGTGAGTGACTTGGTGGGGGGGAGAGAAAGAGAGAGAGAGAGAGAGAAGGATAATAATATATTCACTCCGTTAATACAATGCCTCCATATTATCTACAAAACCAGGAAAAACATAAAAACAGACATTCCTAAAAAGGCTGCCAATCAACATTTTAGAAATGTCTGTAGAATATAATAGATATAAATATCCTGAATACAATACGCTAAATAATAGACTATGAAGATCATGCTATTTATCTACATGTAGAAGTAAATCAATTGAAAACAAGACATGTACCAAAATGTGTGGCACATCAACAAGTGAATTCATGTCAGAGTATTTCTTTGGACAAGTTTTGCTCTGAGGAAATATTTGTGTCAATGCGTAATGCTGCAGTGACTGCCCAAATCTCTTCCTCCAGTTAAATTTCTCCTCCAGTCAAGTTTCTGTCTTTTACGGGACGGGAAGTTACTGGGGGATGGGAGCTGGTCCATGATGTGAAATATCATTACAATGTTATGCATCACAAAGTTACAAATGAATTCACTTACACTCCCCATGTACAGTCAAAACAAATGATCATACACAGAAAATATCACTGCCCTTTGTTAACAAACGCGGATATCAACTATTTATACATTGTTTTGTGAGTCAATTCGCAGGCAGAAGGTGGACCACAATGGACAAGATATCCTCTGTCACATTATACTAAGACTGAAACTGACTGCAGACAATAATCAACAAGGAGGAAATCAGATTTTAATTTGTTAAGCACTAAAGCACGGGGGGGGGGTGATATATGCAGGGCCATAGCTAACATGTGGAAAAATTGGCATGAATCACAGGGGCCTGGTTTGGCAGGGGCCACTGATCGTAATGATATCAACATTGTCTATAAGCCAGGGGGCCTGTGATCCTTGGCAACATGGTACATGACTAATTTAGCACAGCTAAGTTCTGTTTTTAGGCACGATGTAAAGCATGTACATGGCATGTAGTTGTCATGGCTTATTGGCCAAATACCACAAACCCCGAAGTGAAAATAATTTCTAATATATAATGGGTTGCAATGTAATTAAAACTGTATCAGAAAATGTTTTTTGCATACAAATGGTATAGTCTCATACATTTAGGGCTTGAACCAATAATTATTACAAAGCCTTTTTTTTGCCAATGACCTATATATGTTTGTTCTTGAACATTTCAATGTAAATTGTTGCAGATTTGAATGATGCAACATGTATGATTGCTACTTTACCTATTGCAGATATAGCAAACAATTACCCCCCTCCCACTGCTATCACATTGGATAGGGACAGGGTAAACAGTTGACCTGTAAACTAAAAGCTGTGGCAGTATACAGTGTGCAAAAGCATAGTGCATAAAGAACATATCCAAAACATGTGCATTTAACTAGATGGGAAAACTTCTGGTATGGAAAAAAAACACAATTAAACCTGCTAAATGTAATTGTAAAACACAGCAGAAAAAAAATGACTATTCTCCCGTGTGGCTAATATGAAAACACCCAAGCCTACCCAACGAAACAACAAAAAATAAACAACCTTGCCATTTTCAAGACACCCGACATGTCCTAAAAAGTATATTCTACTGAGTTACCTCTAAAATGCCGTCATAGCCTCTAAAATGTTTCCTCTGGTCTTTTGTACTTCCTAGCCTCGGTTCAAGGAAGAGGGACAACCCTTCTCTCTCATCAACTCATTGGATCAACTATCCCTTTGAAGTTTCGCACACTACAGCGTGCGTGTATTTAAGAACCACAGGCATACACACCCGCAGCTTCGAAGTTAATTGTTGGAAAACATTTATATCTCGCTGTAAATATCAAATAAATGTGAGGAATGTGGAGTATTTCTAATGCAATTACCCGTGTGGATTAACTCGCGATAAAGCAATAAAAAGTCGTCGCCAGTGGACGTGTTTGGCCGTGAACCGGAGTATATGAACCTGCTTGGTTTTCAGCTGAAGCCGTGCTCCTGCATGGTGAGTTTGAGGCAGTTCATGCTTGTCTGACCGTGAAGTGACTCTTAAAAAGATGTGAACAGCCCAAAAGTTTGAAGAAACTTTTCCCTGAGTCTTAAACGAGTTGGTATTTTTACAATAACTTTTTCTTTTTACAATTTTGGGATTTTAGTTTGCTTTGCAACAACAACCGACAGAATGAATTGCTTAGGGCGCATGGCTCTCGCGCTGGCGCTCGCGTTGCTGGAGTGTTTTACCCGGGATGCACAAGCCCAGGTAATGTCAGCCAAGGTGATGCGTCCTTCTAACGTGAGGCGAGATGGTGAGTTTTCGATGTGTATGTTGGTTTTGTATGCACGTAGCCTACAGTATGTTTTACTAACAAAATAACTTGTTTTACGGCAGACCGTGTAGTTCGGGTTAGTGTTGCATGCGTATCCCACTGGATTTGTATTTCCTTTTTATTTCTTTACCTCATTTGTACGGTCCCTCATAAAATGTAAAAATTACGAAGACTCAGTTGAATTATTAAAGACATCTTGATAATAGGACAAACATGGTAATAGTCCATTTTGATGGTCCTGGCAATATTTGTACTTTCCTGGGAATCCACGTTGTTTCATTTGATGATTTACCTCAATAAGTGGTGACATGACCAGCCTGACCTGTGATATACGCACCCTTGTTATGGTCTAATCAAAATGCTTGGGCGGTGTATTGTTACTGTTGTATGAAAAAGACAGAGGGCAGAGAAGTTGTGGGTAGAAGATGGAAATATGGGTGATGGTAAGACTTGGAGCAACTGAGGGGAGGAAAAAAGCTTGAGGTAGGGAATAAAAGGGAATGACCAATTGAGTGACCTGTAAACCTGGCTACTTTCCCTCAGTATTCTCGAACCGCAGAAACACTAACAGTTTCAGGATGTTATTTAGTTAGGCATACAGGCTAAAAGCACATCAGCTATAACAGGACTCATTTATAACAGTCTGTCTCATCTCTCTCTTCTCTCTCTCTCTCTCTCTCTCTCTCTCTCTCTCACACACACACACACACACAGGCAGAGCTGCCTGCGTGAGCCTCTTTTTTGGCAGAGAAACAGGAAAATACCACAGTATCACTTTCGCCTCTGGACCCACGCTCCAGGGCCTGGTTTACCTCACACTCCAACAAGGCGTTGTGAGCATGTGTTGGAGCTTATGTGTGTGTTGTATGGACTGACATTTCTCAGCAGGAGGTTTAAGGCCCATCCTAATCGTTTTCTTATTTGGTTCTTGAGTGGGGACGTGCCTTTAAACTCACACCGTCCCTGTGTGTGTGAGAGTGAGAGAGGTACAGGTGTTCATTTGTAGACCATAGTGGTGGATGGTCTCTAGAAACGTAGGGGGTTCTGCCTGGTTGATTGACACCTGGTGAATTCGATGTGTTCATATGTAAACAGGTGCAGTTCTCTGTCTTGGGAGTTTAGAGAGCTCCTTCAGCATTAAACAAACACTTGTGGTTGTGTGTGCACGTGATCTTATTTGAAAAAGCTTCTGCAGGAATGCCCCCCAAGGTTTATGCTGTGTTTGTTCAGCATTCTATTCACACTCCCCTACTAATTTCTGGGGGGGGGGGGTGAATGAGTGATGAATTTCAATACTTCCCAATCAACCCGCACCCCCTTTTTTGACTTTTGATCAACCCATCTTATGCAACAGACCGAAAACACTTTTCCAACCTCCTCATCAAATTGAATAGTTCTATTTTGCTTAGACACCGTAAAGTGCAGTGATCAGCAGGAGCTCGTATTCTTTGCTCAATCTCTTTCTCTCATCTTACAGTTTTATTTCCCACTCGCTAGGCCATTTTATATCTACTCTGTACGTCCATCAATCTGGCCCATTCTTTCTATCTCGCCATCTTTAATGAAAAGCTTCTGTGGGTCTCAGACCAAATCTAATGTGGCAAAGAGTTTACCCCTGCATTGACATGCTACAACTACATTGTGTAGTTAGTGTGATTTATTTGGATAATATATAGACTTTTACAATAGAAAAGCATTTCGTCAAGCAGTATGCAGTTGTCCATTTTTGAGAGTGATGTTTCTGAAGTTATCTGTAATTTAATACAAATATATTTAAAAACATGTGTTCAGAGAATATGATTTCTACCAGTTTGGACAAATTGTCACATTTAAATAGACCATTATCTGGTCACCATTGCTGTTCAGAAGTCTTTACTCAAAAAAGTAGTGAGAGAAGTTCTATTTTGTATCATTTATCTACTGAAGATAAAGATGAACTAATTTCAGCTGGTATAGTGGTGCAATGCAAGCTTTTTTTCTAAAGGATCAATAATTACTGTTTTATGCAATTATATTTTTAGTTATGAATTTTACATCTTTTTTTATTCAACTTCATAATGGAAATAAATGTGCCTACACGTATACATACATACATACACAAACAATTATGATCCTGGGTACATTGATGGTTATTTCATCTGAATCTCACAGAATACAGTACACAGTAGCTGGGAAACAGACACTTGATACTGTAAAGATCCAGTAAACTTTCCACTCAACCAACACAAGGGAATACTTTTCGTGGATTTTTCTAGGCAGGATCGAAACATCCCCTATGTTTGCTTATTGTGTTCTCTTCTCAATGCAAATTCAATTGATGCTTATTTCACCAACACTGACATTGTCATGTCTTGCATAGAGCCTTTTTATTTATTTAAGTTCATAGAGTGCCATAGCAATCATGCAAAACATTGTGTTGTACTGATGAATCTGGTGTGTAGCGACCATGTCTTTTTTGACAGTTTTGCAAATTTCCATCAGGTTCAGCCATTATTAGCCTGATAGACCAGACTTGTTGGAGCAGTATCTATCCAGCCACTTTGGTAATAGCATTTGCCGGCCAGCAGAGCCTGATTGTACATGTAAGAACTGTGTGCCAAAGAAGCTAGTTCAGTTTCTTTGTCTTTTTGGAAAGCTGACTAACTAGTTTGTTGGGCCGTGTTTGCTTGTACAACTCTGAAAAGGGGTAAAGGATACGTAATGTTGTGTCATAGTCTGCACTACGCATATCACACAGGGATTCACTGCTGTTGCTGTTTTTTGACAGTTGCCACATCCCATTGTTTTTGTGTGACATCGAAGTGTTATTCATATTAATGAGTATTAATGGCACACCCGATGGCACACCCATAACATCTGCTGAATTGTACTCTGAAGCATAACATCTGCTTTTATTTATAGTTTACAGGCCCTTTAATTTTTAAATCATCATGAACTTAAACAATTGCCCTAATTTAATTGTTCCTACTTATTCAGTTGTAGTGGTTTTCTCCATTTCCTTCCCCAGATACACTACATGTGTTTACTGCTTCAAATTAATGCTTTTTCATCCACAGCCATTGCTCACAGGTAAATTAAATAACACGCAGCCACGCAATATCCATAGACAAATATTGGCACGGGAATGGCCTGTACTGTGTAGCACTGTCATATGATGCCATCTTTCGAGAATGTCTGTTTGTCAAACTTTTCTTTTAGTACCAACTGGTCAGCTGTAAGTGCTGTCATTGTAAAGTGCAAGTGAGAATGTGTTCTTTGGAGAGAATGTGTTCTCTGGAGAGAATGTGTTCTCACGCTTCACCTTTCTTCATTCTAATGGACAAACCTGGGTGTGGCAGATGCTAGGAGAACGCTAACTGTCCAATGCGCTGTGCCAAGTTTGGTGGAAAAGGAATAATGGTCTGGGGCTGTTTTTCACGGTCAATGAAACGCTCCACTTACTCTTGCTCATTTTGCACCCAAAATGCTGTTGGCATCTTCATTGGGGAGGATTGTCTCATAATACTTGGAATGGAATAAATGTATTGCATAACACACATGGTTTCCATGTGTTTGATTTCATTTATTCCATTACAGGAATCTCTTCACCAGCATCATGTGTGTGTGACACAATGTTTTTCTTTCACTTTAGTTTTAAATGTACAAACGTTGGTAGAAGCTAATACCTATGCTTGTTACTTCATGAGATGGTTTGTCTGTCTTTGCAATTAGTTAGCTTTTATTTGCTTTATTATTTGTGTCACCTTGATTGTAAAGATCCAAAGCCTGTTAACGTGATTGGTAATTTAAAGTGATTTAAATGATCTATCAGAAATGATTGACCTACGAATCGATTCCCAGTTTGAATGTTTGTCTTCACACACAAAATATGTCAAATTCCCCATCATTGTTCTAAGGGTATAAAAATAAGCCTTGACGACATTCCCAACCCAGCTGGTTGCAAGACATCTACAAGGATATTAGTGGTGGCTCTGCAGTTAACACATCTTCCCACCTACTACAATTACATTTTCCCCAACTGAACGTGTCCAGCTCCATCTGTGTGTGAATCACTGATGACCCGATGCAACGCGTAAAGATGGGCACATACATTTTAGATCACTACCAAATGGCTCCAGAGTAAAATTTTCCAATGGTGCAACTGACCCTTTTAGTTGGTGGCACCTGCACAAGATTTGGTTGGATCCCTGAAATGAAGTTAGACTGCTGTTTTTAAGTATTTGGTATTTGGCTGTGCTGTTCCCATTATAAGTGTTTTACGTCAGTTACTACTAGGCTACTAGGCTACTAGGATTGGATTGCAGGTCTCTAGGTTTTTATGTTATGCAATCATGCTGTAAACATAATAGATCTTTTAGTTTTTTATGTTCATTTTCATCTCAGAGAACACATCTTTTTTTTTATAGCAACAATAAATATATATATATTTTTTGCATTCTGTTATTCTTGGGTTGCTTTAGCTATAATCTTCCATTTTAGGAAATGCCATATGTGCTTTGCCATGCTGGATTTTACTGTGGTCAATATGGACTAGTGTTAGGAAGTTTAAATAATTTAACAGATATTTAATTTTAGTCCGTAACAGCCCCCATGACCACGATGGATCTTGTTTCCTGCATCCTCGCTTACTGGGTTTTGATTCTTTCTGATGCTTTGTTGTAAAAATTATCATTGCTTTAAGGATCTGCTGCTTTGCTGTTTCACACAACAACAGGAGGCTGTGATCACAGCTACTCCCTTTTTGGCATTATGGGGGAGATAGGGGCTCATACCCAGTCACTGCAAAACAAACACAAGTGGTGAGTTAGATATCAGGTTAATAATGATTAACATTACCAAATGACTATTGTGACACTTATAGAGGGAAACTTGGGAAAAAAATGTTTGTTGGCAAAATAACAGATTTCAGATCTGACCCGCCTCTGCACATCTATCGGTGAGTCCATTATTGTCTCTATCTCCGTTTGGACTGGGCCTGCCTCTGTCCACTGCAGAGGTAAACCACTATGGGTTGTATTATACCTGAGCGAGGGTCATTGGCTGCAACCTGCCCCCCATCAATATCCTACATGTTTGCCGGCAAGATTATTGCTGACCTCTCCCATCTTGGTCATCCATTGTTTCAAAATGTCTCCTGTGGCAGCGGAGGGCAGACAGGAAGTACAGGTCAGGCATGACCAAATAAATCCCCCACCTGTGTAGATTTGTTCTCTTTGTAGTGGCACTCCGTAATTGGCAATCTGGCCGAGGGAGAACACTACACTCACTTATCAAGCCACCTACAACTGTAAACTGCCATTTAAACAGCTGCTCTATCCTAGGGATTTAACTCTGCTCATTTCTATACATATAGGTTGATGCATGTACCATATAGATGGAATTGTAAATGTGTTGTCTACCACCACATGAATGTACATAAGAATGGAAGGCGATTCTAAAGCAACGCTCATTGTATATATGGTCACAGGAAAAAAGGTTTAATTGATCTCTACTATTGCGTTACGATCATCACTGCCAAATATTGTTTTTGTTTACAAATGCAACCCTTCATACTGACGATCAACATCATAGTTCTTGTCATTTGTGATTGAAGGAGATTCTATGGTAATTGCTTTGGTCTAAAAGGGAGCCCCAAAACTCTGAAAATGGCTTTAATAGTTTCACTAATGATTTGTACATGAATGTTTTTAATCCCAAGGGTGCCAAGCTAGGGGAGACCAAATTGCGTCCCTGTTATCAATTATGTTTATATCTGTTTGGGATCAGAAACCAAAGGCTTGTCGAATGATTTTCTCATAGTCAAGTTGTAAGCTTTATTATTTAGGTGACAATGTAAATTGTTGGTTAATTGTTACAAAACCCATTGTGATTGGGGCTTTTGGACTCATGATTCACATTTTGTCTGGCTGCAGGAGGCTCTATGGTTCCTTGTCAGTTTTAAATTGTTTATGTATCAAATTGCCTATTAAATTGTTCTTGACAGTAAATGTGAAACCCTGTTGTGTGGTGGTTGACAGTTGCCTTTTGTGGGGAGAAGGGATGGAGGTCTGCAATGGGGTCTAGAGAGAAGGGAGCGGGTCTGTAAAGTAGTCTGGGGGAAAAGGGGGGGGGGAGGGAAGGGAGGGGGTCGGTATAGTGGTCTGGCGGGAAGGGATGGGGTGGGGTCTGTCAAGTGGTCTGGCAGGAAGAGATGGGGTCTGTCTAGTAGTCTGGAGGGAAGAAAGGTGGTCTGTATAGTGGTCTTGAGGCAAGAGAGGGGGTCTGTAAGTTAGTCTGAAGGGAAGGGAGGAGGTCTGTAAAGTAGCCTGGAGGGAAGGGTGGGGGTCTGTAAAGTCTGAACTCCAGAAACTCCTGAGTCATTGGTTAAAATTAGCTAAAATGGGAAAACCCACTCACATACACATTCAACATTACAGGATCTCTCCTCCAAGGGAATCCCTGTTAACACATGCGCATGCACACATACACACACACACACACACACATACACACTGTTCCAAATTGTAACAGGCAAGAGCTCTTGCCCATAGACTTTGGCAACCAGTATTTTCCTCTTTCCTCTGTAGACAATAGGGAGGCGATGCCTGTCAACACTGAGTAATAGAAGAGGGAAATTGTGTTTGTGTGCCTGTATGTTGGCCCAGCAGCCTGGCTCCCTTTCTGTTGGCCCGGAAGCCTGCCTCCCTCTCTGTTGGCCCGGAAGCCTGCCTCCCTTTCGGAAGCCTGCCTCCCTCCCTCTCTGTTGGCCCGGAAGCCTGCCTCCCTCTCTGTTGGCCCGGAAGCCTGCCTCCCTCTCTGTTGGCCCGGAAGCCTGCCTCCCTCTCTGTTGGCCCGGAAGCCTGCCTCCCTCTCTGTTGGCCCGGAAGCCTACCTGCCTGTCTTTATCTTTTGGCCCTGCTGCTTGCAAGTTATTTTTACTGTCCTTTGTTTTTAGGGAAATACTTCTTGGCAATTTCATAATAACAGATTGTCACTGACACTCAAATTAACAGCTGTAAATATACGCCTTGTTGATTGAAAAGTAAATAATTAACAATACAACACTGCAGAAAAACAGAAGTATTTTAATCAATCTTCCACCATTTTATTTTGTGAGAACATTTTCAATATCAATTCTTATCATTTGGATCTCCCAGTTGAAAGAATCTGGGGTCAGCTTGACACCTAACTCCTATCTTGTTTGTTCATTGAACTGCAATAAATTAAGTGAAAAAATATTGACATCATGCCCTGATCTTTATGGATATGCAAAAACAAGGACATGCAACGTATCCATGGTTTCATTCGGTGGTATTCTACACACACGCTTTCTACTAAGAAAGACACAGTAGGAGAGAGAGCAGGTTTGTTCGGACTGTCTTTAGTTAGGAGCTAAACATAACAGTATGCCAGTGAAGAAGAGGATTGTAGTCAGTTACCCAACTGACTCATTATTTTGTCTGCTTGGCCATTCTATTCCGTATTATGATTTCTTGCCTTCCTTCTAGCTATTGCGCCGAGACATTCTGCTCTTTTTTTTTAACACAGCTCGTCCATCCACGAAGTCATGTGGGCCTACGTGTTCTGGGCACGCTCACTCACCTGATGACGTCTGTTAGCTTTCCAGGTGTCTGCGCTGCTTAAGGAAATTGTTAGAGCACGATCAGGCCAGGAAGTCCCTGTTGATGATGCCTCTCGCTCCCCAGGCCAAGCTGGCGAATAAGCGAGAAAATGTAAGACTGCTGCATCACCATGGTGTCCTAGACTGACACATTTCAGTTACTGCATATCCAATATTTACAACAACAGTCAAAGATCTGCAAACACCTGCTCATTCAATGGTATTTCTTTAGTTTGACATTTTTGTTTTTTCAGAATTATTGTGTTTAACACTGTACCTGTTGAATACTTTTTTTGGTAACTGTTTTTTTTAAAACTCCATATCTAACTGTTAGACCAAGAAACAAATCTTACATTTACAATGAAAGATGGTTGAAAAAGTTTAGATTTGACACCACATAAGATGCACATCCACATAAGATGCACATCCACATAAGATGCACAAATAAATAAATACAATGAAAAGAGAGGGTAGAAAGATCAGAGGAGAGGATTGAGGTATTTGAGAGGTTAGGAAAAGAAGTTCTAGCCCCTGCATAGTGCTGTGTCAGCTATAGGCCAAATACCATGAATAGAGCACTGCCTAGGGAGAGAGTGATGAACTAGTGGGATGGAAGTTTCTAAATCTAGCTGACTTGTGGATGGAATAGGTTGAAGGAACCGAAAGGTACAGTGGAAAGGGGGGGGGCTAGAGATGAGTGGAGGGGACTCCTTTCATCAATTTGACAGAAATAAGCTGATGAGTCAGTAAAGAGAGAGCGAGAGATTGGGCCAACTCTGTTTGTTTGACGGAAATAAAGCTGACGTGACATCAGTTTTTAACTGCCTGATGAGCAAAAGAAAGTGCTGATCATGCTGCGTGGGCGCTCGTGCGTCTGTGCCTTCCTGGATGCGTTTGACTAGCTCCATGTGTACGGTGACATCCAACAGGGCCATCTTCTCTCGGGTACCCCTACTGAGAGGCGGCTGCTGTGTTGCAGGATGCAGAGTGAATTCACGGAGAACACAAACCGCTGGCATAAAGGAGAGAATGGTGAATCCTGACAGAAATAACAGCAGGAAGACGGGAGCCGGAAGTGTACCCGCGAAGACAGGAAGGCAGTCACGATTGTTGGCAAGAGATTACCATGCACATCTTTGCCTAACAGCAAACTTCATTATTGTGCAAGACTGATGCTTCCATCACTTGGACAATATGGCTGTTCCTCAGATAAGAGAGCTCTTGTCCTTTCAAACGCACAGCCACTCATTGTGTAGATGAAAGCGACCTGCTCCAGCAAGGCGGTAACTGCTGTTTAAGTCACACGCTGAGTACAGGAATCATTCAAATGTAGATATTCCATTGAAAATCAGTTTCCAGCTAGAATAGTTATTTCTAACATAAACAATGTCTACACCTTATTTCTGATCAATTTGATTCATTTTAATGGGCAAGTTTTTTTCTTATTTTTCAAAAACAACATCATTTCTAAGTGACCCCAACTTTAGAACGACAGTGCACATCAGAGCCAGATTAGTCCGTAAAACAGAAAATGTTCTATTCCCACATAGGCCAACTCAGCCTCCAACGGTCAACTACAAAGTGCTTCATCCAACCCAGTCAGATATCAGATTCTTTTTTTTTTTTTTATATATATATATATATATCCGTAAGTAAATATAAGTACAGTTGCTGCATAGTGTTGGAGCTCTATCATTTCTGTCTATTTCTAATACTTCAGTCTGTATTGTAAACAAGCATGGCTAGACAGAAGCAGTGAAAAAATTTGAAGCTGCAGGGAATCTTAAAAAAAGAGAATATAAGTCAGACAGTGGTAAACATCAAATGCTATAAAGGAACCAATGAGAACATATCTTTCAAGTGCAAGGCAAAGGTGAAAAACTAGCAAAAAGTAAATAATAGCTTTGGAAAGGAGACTTGAAAAGGTAAAAAACGGAGAAACAACAAGCATATAACAAAGCTTGCTCAAACTAAAGCCACAATAGACTCTCCCAAGGACAGAGACTAAGAAAATGTCTTACTTTCTGCCTGGACTTATATCAGATTGCATGTGTTCCAAAAGGTGGAATACGATTTTTTTGTTTCTAAATTGTTTTGGCCTGTTTTGCTGAACTGTCGTCATCTTTTTTTTTGTCAACACCTTCAGGTGGGATTTTGGTTAAACATTTTTATTATGACTGACTTGAGTTGACATTAATCAACTTGAAAATATTAGGACACCCTAATATAACATAACAAATGAACTTCTTGAAATGAAGAAATTAAATCTTAACCAGGATTTACAAAGATGCCATTTCCTACTACATTTCCTATGCCCTAATAGCTGATATTGCCCCATTTAGCTGAAATAACCTCAATAAGAGGTTTCCTAAAACTGTCTACCAGTTGCTGACATCAACTGGGAATTTTTTTTCCCACTCCTCCATGCAGAATGTTTTCAGCTATGTGATGTTTGAGTGTTTTTTTTTGCATGCACAGCCTATTCCAAATCACCCCACAGCATCTCAATAGAATTAAGGTTTAGGCTTTGATTCCATTCCAGAACTCTCAATTTATTTAGTTTTGAGCCGTTCCTGAGCCATTCCACTGTCCAGAAAAAATATTTACAAGTGGAGAACATTTAAAACAACTGCCAACATGCCCAGGTCAGGCTGTCCTAGTAAATTCAGCCTAAGGGCAGACCTCAAGATGCTAAAAGAATTCTCCAACAGTCCTAAAATGTCATCCCGGGACCTGCAGGTCATGCATGCATCTAGCAAAAGAGACTTCACAAGTTTGATTTGCATGGGAGGTGTGCAATGAGTAAAGCCTTGCTGACAAAAAAAAAAAACTGTTGGACAAAAACCAAACTGACTGGATACTAATCCGTTTTTCCTTTTTTTGTACATTGTCATGCCAGTCAGATTGGCCATCAATCACAATCTGATTTTGTAGGATTATGGATCAGATCTTAGATGATCAGATAGACCCTTTCAGTTACCGAAGGCCTCTCACAAACACCAGACCCAACAGAGCACATAGGATAAGTAATATAATATGTCTCAATGCTACGCATGTTCCCTTAACACTAGAAGCGCCAAGCCATTGTTAACCCCCTAAAGAGCCGTTTGGGCTCTTTTCCCATGAGTCTACAGACAGGGACGTATTTACTGACACGTAATGGTCGCTAGATGGCGCTTCTTGTACGGATCCAAAGTCAAGGCCGAAACTTTTGGGTGTCTGTTTTATCTTGTGTCAAAGTGTTTTGATTCAGTGTTGCTCTGTTTTCGAGGTAAGGGTGTAACGATTGCAGTAACTACAATGTGTAAAGACACCAGTCTGGCTTGGTTTTATACAATTTAATATCGCGCTCAACATTGCAGTTTGACAATATTGGTGGAATAATACCAATAGCAAGGTTGAAAATATTAAGTCAAAATGACTTTGGCCACTGAACTGGTGATGTCAAGGAGATTGTCTTGCGCTTTCACCTTACTGTCGATCTATTGCCAATGTCCGCGTTACATTTTAAATTTCACAAAGTGACATTTAAAAGAACAAAGTAAGAGCATCAAACATGTTCCACTAATTGAAAAACAAACTTAAAAAATAGGGAATAGAAGTTGCAGAGTCAATAACGCATAATATAAGTTATAGAGCCTAACCTTCATTTTTAATCAGCTCCCTACTACACACTAGGCTGGATAAGGAGGCGCTATTAAAATTGCATTTAAAACATTCATGTAAAATCACCTGATATGAAAATGAGCAATCTAATTGGTGAGTGTCATTAGTGAATCCTCTATTAGGTTAGTCTTGGCCATTGCATTGTGCTCAGGGTTTCTTTGTTTGAGCTAGTAAAGAATGCACCCACCCACCACCTAAAGACCGCATCTCAAATCAATAGATTTGGTCTCAAGTCATATCGCTAACATGTCTGGCAAGTTTTGTTCCCTGAACATTGAACGCTGACTTTACATCTCCATAACAATATTGTTATGCATCTGCGAAAGGCCAGCCGGCCTACTTTCATCTTTCCATAAATAGGGTTGTGTGTTATCCAGAATTTAAGGCCAAATGTGTCCGGTTTATTGGACATATATTGTGTAAAGCGACATCGCGAGGGAACAGTTGTTCATCTAATACAGTTATGTTCTCACTGCACTGTTTTTCACAAACTTATCGAATACGTCCCATATTATTGCAAATGTATCAGTCACAATGCGGGCAGTTTCATTTATTTTCATTTCGGTCGACCAATAATAATCGAATTTCATGCTTTTACCGCCAGTAACACCTCAAATAAATAAGACCCACGAATGCTTTTAGTTCGTCCTTCAATTTTTACTTTTCTGCATAATTTCCCTCAGCTCCCGCTTCTGTGTATTTTCAAATGTTTTTCCAGATGTCTGTGTCAATCAAACACTTTAGTCTACTCAGTGGACTTTAAATATTTTCATATGTAATATTATTAGGGTTATTTCATCAGGAGTAATCCTATTGTAATTGTAAGTTTTATTATTAGGGTCACTCCGTCATGTATATTTTCAATTAGAAAAATACCAAACATTACGAAATAGTCAAATTATTAACTTTGCTGGTGGCGCAGTGGTTAGAGTGTACCGATTGTAAACTCAGGGTTCATGGTTCAACTCTCTCTGTCTGCTGTATCTTAAAATTTGCTTTTACGCTTCCGCTTTTAGCGAATGCCTGCGGTACACATGTCTTGTCAATTTTCAAATTGTCCCCAATTTTGTGGAGTAGCCCAAATTGCTGCTTGCAGCTAGGTATTTTTATTATTATTGAATTGTACACTTTATTTTATTTAAGAGTCAAATTAAATAAAGGGTTGTTTTCTACATACATACAACTACTAGACTACTTCAATATGTATGGCACTGAATCATAACACAAATAAGACGTTCCGGACCTTTGCTTGAAGTAATTTGGTCTAGCTGGACCTTTCTACATTTTAATTGAATTCCCCTGATCTATATATTTATACACTATAAAGAATTATTTTTCGAAATAGCAGAAGACTCGTTCGTATACGGGAGCCCTTGCGACATCTGCTGCTAGAAAAGAGAATTGCAACCATGGAATGCAGGAATAAAAATGGCAGAACGCTCAATTTCACATTGAACAGGAATGAAATAGCCTTAAATCAGCTTTTCTCAGTGTGATTTTTAAAATGGTGTGATAAAACACACATAGGAAAAGTAAAAAAAGCAGGGTCCTAGAATTTGATTGAGATCGAAGATACACCACACCATAAGCAATTCTAGGATAATCCAAAACACCATAGGGGTGGGTTGCTCGCTTCATACAGCACTCCGGGGGATGTGGGGTTGGGTGTCTGTGACGTGCCTGAATGTTTCTTTTTAAGTATAACAAATGCTTGCCATTTAAATAAAGTGAGAGGGTTACACAAACACGGTGTTAAAGCTTCAAGCCTGTTTGCTGAAAGCCTGTTTGCTTTTCATAGGCTCTAAAACACGTTACAGACACATTTTTAGGGAGAGCAGGAGAAAAGGGAGGGGTGACAGAGAGAAAAGAACAGAGGGAGGTGGTGAGAAAAACTCTGAACTCATATAAAACCAACAGTATATTCATGAAGTTCCTAGATACATATCTATTGCTACACAAAGAGCAATACATTCATAATGAACATGTATTCATACTTCAGTGTGACCATTGATGAAGTGGAAGGCCATAGAAATGTTCTTTCCTTATGTGTGTCTTCACACTCCAAGGTCACAGTCTGTGGAGCCTTTCCTTATAGTGTTGTCTTCTATATTTTCTCGACGCCTCTCAGGTCAGTCGTTGCTTGGGGACAAGTTTACCTCATCTATTGAAGCTTTGCCTAGATGGTTTTCTGGTTATTAAGCTTACCTCATCCAATGAACCTATTCCCAAGTGTACTTTCTACCATTGTGTAGATGCTTATGACATATTGGAGGTGTCAGCCAATTCACATCAGAAGCATGTCGATTTTGCAAATCCGATGTCTGCAATGATGAGCAATATTTGATTGTAGAAGAACCGCCTCTCTCAACTATTTTGTGCCAACTACCAGCAAATCATAGACTTTTTCCTGTGCAAACCTCTAGGGTTAATAGTTCTTGACCTTTGTCATTACGCGGTCCATCAAGCATTTAGCTTCATATTTTTAGGATACATTTGAGGTACGAAATAAAATGTTATGTGATTGTGTGTGAATCTGAGAACTTTTGAATTTGGCATTATCCTACTACTCAATACAGTTCTAGGAAATATGTGCCACATGCAGTGTTCACACTGTTCAAATTCCATTGCAATCATTAGACTTTGCAAGGATATACATGGATTAGCAGGCATACATTGGTGGATAGGTAGGAGCTGTAAATGAACTCTAACCAAGTGTCAATTTAAATGTACAAAATATATCAAGTCACTGTCCCAATCAGGCCATTGCAAAAGAAGTTCTGATTGGAAAAAAGAGTTGAGCAGTGATGTGACGCGTGGCAGTGTTAAAAAAAAAAAAACGTTTAGACACTCACCCATGTCACTCAAGTGACAAAGTCAGTGAAGGATAACTACAAGGTCAAACCAAAGCAAACATGTTTAACACGGTGCAAGAATTTACCTGTTTCGACTTTGATGGAACTGTGGTGTCATCTGTATAATTTCCCTTTGTAGTGAGATCTCACAGATAAATACAGCTTTCTGGATATCACTGGATTCTGTATATCAACCTTATGAGTTAATCTACACCCAGCCCAGTTTGTAGAATCCTCTTTTAGGGGTCCTTTTGACAGAATCACCCATTAAACAAAACATGGAAATTACCTAAAACATCTGACTGAAAATTTAATTTGGGATACCATGTTTTTCTTGTAACCTGGCAACAGAGGCTACATAGCAATATAGATATACTATAACAAATAATTTCTAGCTAAAGTCCTACCTTGTAAAGCAATTCATTGGTTACAGTTCAAGACAAAAAACCTGTCTAAAGGCTAAAACCTAAAATGTGACTTTCTCAGAGCGTTCCACCTAGTTGGCTAAAATGAATAGACTTCAGGCTGAGTAGTGAGTTTCACCAATCTCCATCTGCTCAGCCTACAGTTGTCCATTTATCATGCTAGGCCTCGCATACCTTTTTTTTGACATGTGCCAATTTGGTTAGCCCCTAGCCTCCCCAGCGAGGCATCTTCATAGCACCTCGGCTAGGGCTGCTGAATAATGCAGAACGTTCCTCTGCTGACTCAGTGCTTTGGCCAGGTTTTCAGGGACACCGACAGACTCTTTTTGATGTGTGAGGACTCCATACATTACTTCCATAGTAAGCCTTAGCTACTAACCCTTAAAATAACAAATGATCTGATTTGGTTAGTTATAAGCCCTTAACTCAATTAATAATCTGTTATGGTTAATGCCTACCCCTAATTCAACATGCGACCTGGTTTGTGACTGCCTCTTAAATCAACATGATGTGATTTATTTGTGAATTGTTGATCACTCTACCTTATGGGAGTGCAGCAATTTGCGTATAATAATGTAATAGTCGTCTTGTCTGTGCTATGGTGAATGTACATTGTGACAAGTGGGTTCTTACACATAATGAAGATTCAGGAGGAGGAGTCAGAGAAAAACAAGTGCGTGTGTATGCATGGATTCATATCTGAGAGAGGGAGGGAGAGCGGGACCATCTGCACAAGTGAATAAACCGACTGAATTGGACAATGATCGACAACAATGAAAGAAGAAGTGTAAGTAGGCATGAGAATGATAAAAACAGGAGTTCACCAATCCCTGGTTAACCTTCCAGCGTTATGAGACAGCATTTGTTTAGTGTGTGTTTGCAGGTCATGTGCGTTGTGTGTTCATAATCTTATCTCTTGAGTCCATATCTAAAGGTGTACAGAACCCTGCTCAATAATATTGATTTTGCGATACCAACATTGCTGAATTTAGGATTAACGCAAACTAATGATTAACAATAACACACACACCCCATGTTAGAGTAGCTGACAGGAAGCCATTCAACTCAAAAAGCAATTAAACAGCCTCAAAATACGCACGCACACACGCACACACACGCAAACAATGTCTGTGAGTGAGAAACCCAGTCAGAACACACACACCTTCACAGTCCTGCTAACAATAACGTTACTGGCTGTACTTCGCAGGGCTGTCGTCTGCTTTACTACCAAACAAAACTGAGAAATGCATTTGTTGGATACTTTTCTATGAATAAGTTTGAAATACAGTGGGCTTCATTTTCTTTCCATTCAACAGATTTCCAACAACTTCTGATTGAAGCTTTGTACTAGTTAGCCATCAACCTCATGAAAACCATTCATTCCAAAACTGTACCATTACCGTGACCCACAAGCTGCGAAAAGTACAGAACCGTGGGCCCCCTGTACCGTTGCATCCCTTGCACACGCACACATTGCTGTTTAAACTTGCTTGTGTCCGTCTGCGTGTGTTTGTGCTGTCTTGATATTGGTAATGTTTTGACTGCCATCCTGTCTGTATTTTACTCCTCAGTTTCTTTTTTCTGTGTGTTCCTGTCTACCATCCTTGTCCTCACCATGGTAACAGTAGGGTAAGGTGGCTTTTAGGCATAAAAGTTAGGTGTTTGAGGTTAAGGTAAGGTCAGTGTTATATATTTTCAATATTTGTAAGATAATACGTAGCCTGTCTTCACTTTGATAGAAAATGCCTTACCTAAACCATCTCTACTGTGTTAGTAGAGATGTGCACAGAGCATTACTCCAACCTGTCTTCATCAGATTGTTTCCTTGAGCTGTCCTTCTTAAAATACATGTGCCTTTATTACTGCTGTCAGATGTAGGATGTCTGGTATAGATTCTCAAAGGAGCTGCTTACGCTGCTGCTTCTTTCATATTCCTCCTCTCTGAAGACCTTCACCACATGCTCCCTCATCTGACTGCTGAACCACCCTTCTTTTCTCTCCGTCCCTTGCGGTTTATACACCCTGGTGTGTTGCCAGTGGAATTGGAGAAGGCACCTCTGAGCGATACGATTGCAGGGGCACGGTAACAGAGTTAATTTGGGCAGATACGATACAGATGGGGAGTTTGAAGTCTCTCACGAGACCACACGGTAGAATTAAGAGATTTCGCTGGAGCGGCGGATCTCAATTCTGAGCCGCAGGGACCCAGAACACTGCTGGATTTCATTCAAGGACTCTGAGGAGACTGATGTAGACCTGGGACACTAGCTGAATGCATTAACTAGCAGGTAGAAGAGCAGCTGAAATAAAGCTAAGTCAAACCTATGTGCTAAATTAGATTTTAAAACAATTTGTTGTTGTAGGTGGTGATAGATAATGAGTGAAATTCCTCTGTGCGGTTAGCATATGGGTCATCATTTCTACTGGGTCTGTTCATCTCAGGGGTTTAAGCGCTCCCCCCGGCATTCAGCACTGCCCTTGGGGACAGTGAGTAAAGGGGAGGATTGTCTTCTTACTGTCTGAGGTTGGACAGTGACTCCTTCTGTTTGGTCATGCGGCTGCATGCTCAGTTTTGTGCATGTTCTAAAAAAAAGTGCATGTTCTAAAAAACACATGGGTTTTGGTGGAAGCTTGTGGCGATCTCGAGTCTTGTGACAGTGGCACAAGGTCGTACAGTAGGATTGGGAGATAAAGATGTGAAAATGGAGGGGTGTATAACCATTTTGAGGGATGACAAACAGGTGAAAATGCACAAGAGGGGGAAAAGGAAACAGTGAATGGATGTAATATACAACGTTGAGGGATCACTGATGGTCCTAAACACAGTGTAAAGATGTGAACCAGCACAGGCCTCGAGTGTATCCCGAACGTTGCCTCAGGGAACGGAACGAGTTTTAGTTGGCCCACAGGGGAGATGTTTAGTGGAGAGAGAACAAGACTTCTAACCACATCAATGCCAAGAGTAACACACATACAGTAGCACACACACACAGGTTGTTTAAAGTTAGATTCCACTAATCGGAAATGTTTTACATGCCGCCGCCCCCTCCCCCAGTCAGTACTGGTTCATGTCTGTGGATGCAGTCTGAGAATGGCATATTATTAGAGAGTACCGAGGCCCGGGGCTGTTCAGCACTCACGGCTGTGTCCTTGCTGTCCCGTGTGAGCAGTCATCCAGAACACACACACACTAAAGGGGCGCTGCTGCATTTGCATTCATTGAAGGACACCGGGCACACATGCATAAACAGACACACGTCTCTTACCACACTAGTGAGGACTTTTTTGGGACCAACATGGATTCCTATAACATGCATATTTACCCTGAGGCTAACATTAAACTTTACTTCCAGCTTAGATCTAAACCGTAAATATGCTTTTTTATGCAAGTGAGGTCCGGCCAAGTGAAGACAGGCCAATGTCACTGATTTACCATCAGTCACTAAGCTGTGCGTTCTAGTTGTACCCACATACAAAGATAACAAAGTATTTTGTTGATTTGATTATAAAATACAATGTGTACACTTTTCTACCTGGTTAATTACACACAATCACACTTTCTCCCTCCGTTTCTTTCTCGTTTTCTCTCTCCCTTTCAGTTTAATTGTACTGCTGGCGGTGATGTGTCATCATCGCCGACTGCAGAAATAGATTCAGAACATTACAGCCTTTCACTGTAGGTGTGACAATCAGGTTCAGCACAGTGAGAGGTGACGCTAAACACACACACACACACACACACAGACGCATGCCCCCCCACCCCCCCGCACCTCATGTCAGAAGTCGGATGTGTGTACCGATGCGTAACCAGACGTTGTGTGTCTAATTTGAGCGGCGTCGTGACTCTACCCGCTGTGGACCAAGTCAAGGACTCATCCCGGAGTTTCAACAAGGCATCGTCACGTCCAATAGTCTGTTAACATTCTCTTTACTTTACAACACACACAGGGACTGCGTGACCTGGTGGGCTGACTGTGGTGTGTTTTTATGGGGACACCCGGTTGATCCGGAGATGGGCCGAGCCGTAGCCCCCTCTTTGTTAGTTTTTACCCGTTTTGTTAAATATATTATACACTAAGGGTGTATGTGACCCTCGTCCATGTGTCGATTTGGGACTCCCCACAAAGGCGTTGAAATACGAAAAATGGTTTACACAATTTTGTGTAACAGGTAAAACGTGATTTCCGGCTTATGGTTCGGTATAGGGAAAACGTACAATCATGTGTTTTATTTTATTTGATTTTAGGTATAGGTGTTACTAGTTGGGGTTAGGTGGTGTTAGTGCTAGGTTAAGTAGAGGCATGCACTTAGGTTATTGAGGTTAAGGTTAGTATAAAGGTTGGGTTTAGGGAATAGGAAACATGGATTTCTGGGTCGTGAGTGTGTGTGTGGGGAGGAAAGGAATGGAGGAGAGTGTCTAACAGCATTGTTCCACTCTGGTAATCAGAGGTCAGGCTGAGATGTCCAGTCAGTTGTGAAGGGGCTTTTGCGTGAAGTGCCATCAGCCAATGAGGTAACAGGGGACAAGGCGGTGGAACACGGCGGGCGGGCACTGCACAGGAGGCAGTGTGTTCTTCGGGGCTTTGGATTCACTCTTGCGCGTTGTTCTCACAAGATGTCTGCCGGGCATCCCTTGCCGAGGTTTCGCCGTAGACCTGTTCCACTCTGGGCCGGTTTACCGTAGCTGGAACGGTAGGCAACATGGGTGAAGAGCTAGTGTGTGCGAGCCTGTAATATTTGTGGTTGCATTCAGACTGTTGAGCCAGTGGTAAATAGTGACCCGGCTTTATAAGACATTCCTGCTGTTCACAAAGGTTCTCCGACCGTTCCCTGCCTCCCCTGTGTGATGCGTAAGTCCAACTCACCCCCCCATATTATCTTAGACCTCAATACTTCCCCTGTGTGATGCGGAAGTCCATCCCATCCCCCCCTATATTCACTTAAACCTCTCCACTTCCCCTGTGTGATGCAGAAGTCCATCCCATCCCCCCTATATTCACTTAAACCTCACCACTTCCCCTGTGTGATGCGGAAGTCCATCCCACCCCCCCATATTCACTTAGACCTCTCCACTTCCCCTGTGTGATGGGGAAGTCCAACTCACCCCCCCAAATTCGCTTAGACGTCTCCACTTCCCCTGTGTGATGGGGAAGTCCAACTCACCCCCCCAAATTCACTTAGACCTCTCCACTTCCCCTGGCCCCAGCTCTCCCCCTCGTTCTTTCTTCTCCTCGCAATCAGCCGCTTCCTCGCCTCTCCTCTGGCACAGCGGCGCGCCTTTCCGTCCCATTTCTTTCCCACCACTCTCTCCTGCTCTCTGGCCCGGTGTGCATTAACACCGCCGGAGGTGGGCCTCCACTTGACGGAGGAGGTCACGAGGCCCTTGCTTCCAAGGGTCCTGGGTGTCGAGTTCATTAGCGAGCATCATGACCGACCGCAGTACACCGGCGCACAGGAGAGGGCGAGAGGTGTTCTGGGTACCCTGGGAGACACAGTCATCCAGTCAGCCAACTCTTGTCTGTACTATCCTTGGATTAATTGGGTTTAGGGCCATTGAAGACGGAACAGACACTTTATATGTAAATGGTTCAATTTCGGAGTTTCATTGGCTGCGGCCTGCATCGCTGCTCCTCTTCTGCGCTCTGTATATACGCACTTACCTCCATGCACAGACACATCACGCAGGTGGACAAAGGGACAGAGACAATGCATGCACTTGGTTTCACCAGTGGGTTGCCGTCATCACTATGGTTACAGTACGTCATCCCACTCATCAGTGTGACGAAGGGAAAGGGGAGTTAAAGAAAGTGAGGGAGAGAGGTAGGTATTTAAAGAGAGAGAGTAGAGGTATGTAGAGAGAGAATATAGGTAAGGAGGGAGGTAATGAGAGTAGAGGTAGTCCGGGGGTAGAGGAAGGGAGGTAGAGAGAGTCAATAGCGGTAGGGAGGAAGCAAGGTGGAATAGGTAGGTAAAGAGAGGGTAGACAGCGAGTTGAGGTAGAGAGAGAGGGTGGAGGGAGATTGGGCGTAAAGTAGAAAAAAAAGTGGGTTTCTAGAAAGTTGCTAGCAATCATGTGTCGCCAGGCAGTCTTTTCCCAGTGTCTTACCACTCTACCTCTGAACGGGTCATAATAGAAACTACTACTAAGTGCTTCTGCTGTGAGAGGGGAGGGGAAGGAGAAGAATTAGAATTGAGTCAGAGGACAGTAATAAGCACCCTGCCGGAGTGACATGGAGGATGATTAATTGGGATATTTCTGTTTATCCTGTCTGTATCCATCGGTATCTTTCTCCCCTTTTTGTCCTCCGTCACTGTCTTTAAACTGCTCTGTCTGTGTCTCTCTCCCGGACAATTTTTCAGCCTGTCTGTGTGTGTGTGTCTTCCTGAGTGTGTTGTACCCCAGAGAGTAGTCACTAACTTATAACAGTTGTAACCGCTAACAGACATCTATCACCTCACAGACTTGTACCGGAAAGAAGAGGTTGTCACAGTAATGGTGGCGGGAGGAAACATTATGAGCCCCCGCTTCCCAAACGCCTACCCCCGGAACCTGCTGTTGTCGTGGAAACTGCTGTCGGTCCACAACACCCGCATCAGCCTGGAGTTTGACTCCCACTTCGGACTGGAGGAGCCAGATAATGAAGTCTGCAGGTGAGGGGGTTGGGGGTGGTTTGGCTGAGTATAAAACGGATGGAAAAGCTCTGTGTAAGTGGAGAGAAAGATACTCATGGGAATGAGAGGAGAGAGATAGGAGAGAGATTTAATGGTGTGTGTGCAAGTTTTTTAACAGAACTGTAGAAAGGGCTGGCATCCCACCGATGGGGGTATTGATGAGATGGAGAGATTTAAGAAAGCAGGACTGGAGAAGGGAGGAGGGAGGGAGAGAGAGAAGCTGAGATGGATGGAGCGATGAAGTTTGCTGTCTTGCAGTAATGAAGAATATGTCCTTGATGGTGAGAGAAGAGAATGGACTTTTAATCCCCAAACGAATGGCAGCTGTCTTTGTAAGCATTTTAGACAAGAGGGAACACAAATTATAGAGTTGAGAAAGACAAAGAGGGGGAGAGATTGTCCTTCCAACAAATCATCCCATTTATGGTGAACAGCAATAATTAATTGATTAAACAATGAAAATCCATTGATTGGCAGATTAGTGACCCAGTTTTGCCCTACCTCCTCCTAGGTATGACTTTGTGGAGGTGGAGGACATCTCAGAGACCAGCACTATTATTTGGGGTAGGTGGTGTGGTCAGAGGCCCCCCCCTCGCATCATCTCCAAAACCAACACCCTCAAAGTCACCTTCAAGTCTGACGACTACTTTGTGGCCAAGCCTGGCTTTAAACTCTACTACTCTCTGCTGGTGAGTGATCAAGGATGGGACCAGTGTTCCACTGCTTTTTATTGGTACAGACATTTCATTACATGATTTTGGCCAATTGACTATTGTGGCTGTTTAATCCTAATGTAGCAGGACTATCAGGAGGTTGATGTTTGATTGTGATTGTAGGGCACATTAGACTGAATGATTGGGTAGTATAGAACCAATGTGCGGTATATGGTTGATTATAAAACAGAAATTAACCATAGCGCTTTGCCAAAAGTGACTTTTCGGGCCTGATTCTAACAAATCACAGATTTGCTCCCTTATCATATCTAGAACCAATCTCATGTTGTGGATGTTACTTATGTATTTCTCCTGCTCATCCCATGCTAATGAACAATGACACATTAATCAGTAGAAATCACTTTTTCCAAATTAACAAGCAAATTCACGCCTTTTCATCGCTTTGGTAGAAATCATTTATGCAACTGTACTGGGGAACACTGTTGTGCACCTCACGTCCATTAGGCTATATGTGTGGTTATCCTGCGCCAAAAACACCAGCATTAGCTACCTAACCGTACCCCATTGTGTTGGGTTCTTGTTCTTGCTAGGTAGCTCTCAAAAAACAAGTTTATTGTTCCAAACAAATTAGTTTGGCAGCCAGACAGAGCCAATTTTCTTATCAACCAAAGACAACTGTACATACAAAACTACTTGTAACGCGAACAGTACAACAAAGAGGCTTTGTGAATTGAGGCTTCATAACTATATCAGGTGTGCTCTCTTGTCCGTCAATATAAATTCTGATGTACTACAATGTGTGGTTTAGCATGTAAAAAATCTCATGGTCCATTGGGCCAATTATATATGAAAAACAAAAAGACATATTTTGACACTCTGGATGCCAAACAACTAAGGGTCCCCCAGGATAAAATACCCTTTTTTTACATGTGATTGTAAATCATCTTAGGTTTTAGGATGCAACAAAACCAATTAAACTAAAAATCCTTATTATTTTCAAAGTGCCTGGAGTGAAATGGATTATGTAGGCTACCCTCTGCAAGATACTCTCAAAATAACATACTCCTCGTAAGTCATAAAGAAGCTTTTTACCAGAAATCTTTCAGAGTTCAATTTGTTGTGGTGTGTTGCTTTTGAAAAGGAACTAATATTAAGTTGATCACATTAGAGGATGCCAAATCATATCATGACAATCATTTTAAGATGCACACTCTTTCTGAATCTCTCTCCCGCTCTTTTTCTCTTAACCCCCTTGTTTCTCCTCTTTTTGTACCCCCCCTCCTTTTCCTCTCTCTCTTGATTTCTTTCTTGTCTCTTCCCTTCTCCTGTCGTCTTTCTCTGTCAGTACAGGAAAGCTACACGTCATGTCCTTTTATTTTTTCACTGTGCCTCATGTTGTCATGTTAAGTTTAAGCAGTAAGGCACACGGTGTGGAGCTGTACATGGCCAATATACCAGTAACCCCTGAGAGGCTTTCTTGCTCTTATGCATTGGATGCCAATGAACAGTGTTCTCCCACATTTCACAGTGAATGGATGAGCAAAAGCTAAGCCAAGGAACTCCGTAAACATCTCTCTTTTTTTAAGAAATTGCTAAAGCATTAGACATTCCCAGGAGAACAGTGGGCTCCATTATTGTAAAATAGAAGGAGTTTGGAACCACCAAGATTTTTCTCAGAGAAATTGAGTAACCGGGCAAGAAAGAGCTTGATCATTCAGATGACCAGGAACACATTGGCTATTCTAACAGAGCTTCACAGTTTTTCTGTATAGATAAGGGAACAAACATCTCTGCAGCACTCAAATCGGCTTTATAGTAGTGGGTAGAAGGAAGCCCCTCCTGAGTAAAAAGCATATGACATGCCATCTGCAGTGTCCTGAATGGCACTTAAAGGATCCTGGGAACATGTGGAAATATATTCTCTGGTCCGTTGAGACCAGCATTGAACTTTTAGACCTGAATGCCAAGCGTTACTTCAGGAGAAAACAAAAACCAGCCCATCACCTTGCTAATACAGTACCATCCCTGCTATGAAGCATTGTGGTGGGAGTGTCCTACTATGGATTCCTCTTAGCTGGCCGGACAAGATTTAGGGAAGCTTTAACCGAGCAAAATACAGTGATCCTTAAAGAAAACCTAGTCAGGGATGCTGTCACTTTATCCCCAAAAACAGAAACACCCAATAACTTCTGAGAACAAAGTTGTGACAACTCTATGCTACTTGACCACAGGGAAAATGCAGCTCAGACGGATTACAGTGGGTATTTGATACACTGCCGATTTTGCAGAATTTCCTACTCACAAAGCATGTAGAGGTCTGTCATTTTTATCATAGGTACACTTCAACTGTGAGAGACGGAATCTAAAATAAAAATCCAGAAAATCACATTGTATGATTTTTAAGTAATTAAGTTGCATTTTATTGCATGACAGCAGTGTTTGATACATCAGAAAAGCAGAACTTAATATTTGGTACAGAAACCTTTTTGCAATTACAGAGATCATATATTTCCTGTAGTTCTTGACCAGGTTTGCACACACTGCAGCAGGGATTTTGGCCCACTCCTCCATACAGACCTTCTCCAGATCCTTCAGGTTTCGGGCTGTCGCTGGGCAATACGGACTTTCAGCTCTCTCAAAAGATTTTCTATTGGGTTCAGGTCTGGAGACTGGCTAGGCCACTCCAGAACCTTGAGATGCTTCTTACGGAGCCACTCCTTAGTTGCCCTGGCTGTTTGTTTCGGGTCGTTGTCATGCTGGACGACCCAGCCACGACCCATCTTCAATGCTCTTAATGAGGGAAGGAGGTTGTTGGCCAGGATCTTGTGATACATGGCCCCATCCATCCTCCCCTCAATGCGGTGCAGTCGTCCTGTCCCCTTTGCAGAAAAGCATCCCCAAGGTGTTTCCACCTCCATGCTTCACGGTTGGGATGGTGCTCTTGGGGTTGTACTCATCCTTCTTCTTCCTCCAAACACGGCGAGTGGAGTTTAGACCAAAAAGCTCTATTTTTGTCTCATCAGACCACATGACCTTCTCCCATTCCTCCACTGAATCATCCAGATGGTCATTGGCAAACTTCAGACAGGCCTGGACATGCACTGGCTTCAGCAGGGGGACCTTTCGTGCACTGCAGGATTTTAATCCATGACGGCATAGTGTGTTACTAATGGTTTTCTTTGAAGCTCTCTTCAGGTCATTGACCAGGTCCTGCCGTGTAGTTCTGGGCTGATCCCTCAACTTCCTCATGATCATTGATGCCCCACGATGTGAGATCTTGCATGGAGCCCCAGACCGAGGGTGATTGACCGTCATCTTGAACTTCTTCCATTTTGTAATAACTGTGCCAACAGTTGTTGCCTTCTCACCAAGCTGTTGCCTATTGTCTCTGGTCTTGGCCATTGTGGAGAGGTTGGAGTCTGTTTGATTGAGTGTGTGGACAGATGTGTTTTATACAGATAACAGGTGCAGTTAATACAGAGTGGAGAACAGGAGGGCCTTTTAAAGAAAAGCTAACAGGTCTGTGAGAGATGGAATTCTTACTGGTTGGTAGGTGATCAAATACTTATGTCATGCAATAAAATGCAAATTAATTACTTAAAAGTAATACAATGTGATTTTTGTTTTAGATTCTGTCTCTCACAGTTGAAGTGTACCTATGATAAAAATTACAGACCTCTACATGCTTTGTAAGTAGGAAAACCTGCAAAATCGGCAGTGTATCAAATACTTGTTCTCCCCACTGTATATCTCAGTCATCTGTTAGTCCCCAATCAGCCAGTCACTGTGGGGTGTATTAAGTACGCTTGTTTGTTTAACATGACATCATCCATAACAACAGGGTCATCCCCGCCCTTACTCTTAGCTTAAGGCTTCTTCCCATTCTTTAGTAAAAGTTGGTATTAGCAGCTTTGTGAATAGGCTTTAATAGGAAACTCTTAGCTAGGAACCTTTAGTGCTGTTTAGGTGTCCTCCTAGTGGTAAAACATAAAATGTTTTGTGAATATGGCCCCTGAATCAGAGCGCACAGGACCTCCAACTGGGGCATAGATTTTTTTTTCTTTCAGAATGACAACAGCCCGAAGCATACGGCCAACGCAACGCATGAGTGGCAAAGCCCAGAACATCTGCGGAGCTCCCCATCTAGTCTAAAAGAAAGAGGATCTACAAGAGAGAAACTGCCCACATTTGTGCAAAACTGGTAGAGACATACCCAATACTCAAAACTGATGAATACAATTTCTGAATAAAGGGTCTAAATACTGAGTACAGATAGAAGTTTCAGTTTGTAGTTGTCAGTACATTGGCATTCATTTGCCAACTTGTTTCACTCTGTTTTCAGTGGTGTTCTGTGTAGATTGATGACAAATAATTGTATGTAATCAATTTAAAATGAAGTCCATTACACAGCAAAACATAGTCATGAAGGGGTATGAAGGTCTTTCCGAATGCACCATACTTACAACTGTAGAAACATATTATGAATACAAAACAAACCCGATTTCATCTATAGCACCTGATTCCTAAAGGCATTTTTATACAATATCCTTCACACTCTTATCACCTCAGCTAACATTAGGGTTGTTAGAAGCCTTCATTTAACCCATCATGTGGGTTACTGTGTGGTGGAACTATATTCTGCTTTCACACAACCCAATAAATAATCCCCCCAACTTCATCTGCGATATATTCCATTTGGTTGTGACTCGACTGATTGCTTTATGTCCACTAGCAGCAGGTGTCACATAGAACTACTGAATAAGGGAAACTGAGTCATGGAATCAAACTTGACCTGGCGCCAAATATTCAGAATTACGTAATTTTCTGTGTACAATTTGTGACATAATGCTTTTATCAATATACTGAGTGTTTCTGCTTGAGCTAAAATGACCTTTCTACAGCATGCCATCTTTTTTCAAAGTTAGAAATTTTGAATGCCTCCTTTAACATGAGAAGTTTTCTTGAGTCAGGCATAATGGAGTCCCTCAAAAAATCTATCCGGAGCAGAAATATCATCGAGGAACCCTAGCCTTAACTGTTCCCGGAAACCCAGAGACTTGATTCACCAGAAACCCCAGCTGTCTGAGGTGAAACAAACCCGAGTTGAATTTCCTGCAAAAATAACATCCAAAATGCCTCTGAGCTGGGAAATACTCACAAACACACCTCCCTTGTTCTCACAGTCTCTGGAAACTTACGAAAGAAAGACCAGTCAGTCCCTTCTGTTTACATATCTGTTATGGATGATTCATCCCAAATGCAGTAACATCCTAAAATGTAATTTTGGGGCATGTTAATAGGCAGAGGTGGTTGGTTACGATAAAGGGCCGTTTTTGCAGAAGAACAGTGGAACACGTTTTAACCTCTGACTGCTAGAAACCATGTTTAACCTCTGACCGTGAGAAACCCTTTTTAACCTCTGACTGCGAAAAAAACATTTTAACCTGTAACTGAAACCCGTCATAACCTTTGACCCCCTTCATAACCGGTGAGCCCTATGAAGAAGTGGTGGCTTTAAGTCTCTTAGTCCTACACTCCACGGTTTCATTTTCTTATTGAAATGTGATGGTGTGTTTGCGTGTTCGCGCTGTGCTCCCCGCCCATCTCTCCCAGCATTCCTCACTGAACCACTGCGACAGTATATTGAATCTGACTGCTTATGCCCTAATAAGGTCAGATGGCAACTCTGCTGCACATCAGGATGTGCTGTGCCGGGGCCACACACACACACAGACTGTAATTTATGAGACTCATCGCATAGGGGAAGTTTTAAGACACACTACTCCTGCTGTGTATAATGTCTAAGGGGTTCCTGTAAAAGCAGAGTGTGCATCTTGCTGGTCCTACACAATAAACACCCACAATAAAACATACACCTACAGTAGACTGTGTTCATGGATTGGAGGGCGTATTTGTAGTTGAACTAATACAAAAAAGTAGCACTCCAGAGGCTGTCGCAATTGATCAAAATCACATTTGCCGTTCTATGCTAAGTGCATTTCCACAAACCTACAGTAGAACTGGTGCTTCTGGCTGCATTTCCCCCTTAAGCATCTCAGGGCAACGGTTCCCCTCTGCTGTGCAAGAGTCACCTCATCTGAAGAAGTGGTCTGCAAGGAGGAACAGAGCTCTACTGTTAGTCACCTCCCTGGTTTACCAATGGACTTCCTTGGATTTGGATTTCCTTTGATCTTTGCATTTGTTCGTTTTTCACTCGGGTAAGCAATAAGGAACAAACTGGCACGGCCCGATGCCATGCGCCCGCTAGGGGGCTATTAAGTTAAATCTGCTGAATGTAGACTACAGCAAGGCTTTGTGTGACGTTGTCTAATGGCCATTGCCTGCGCCACCGTGGCGGTCGGGAGAGGCTGTCCTGTTTCAGATGGTTCAGAGCGGGCGAGAGCATAGCCTTAAATGTGTCTCTTCATCTCTGGTTGGATTTTCAATTCCACCACTGGGCGGTTTATCGTCCTGCAAGGCCACAAATCGGCAAATAAGGTTTTGCGAAAACCATAACACGTTTTACGGATAGAAACAAAAAACAAACAGCATTTTCCGTTAAGGATTATTCCGGCAGCTCCATAATGCGCGGTAGAACGACTAATGCTCATTCACCCACGCCAGGAGGAGAGACGGACAAACAGACAGACGTGTCCTGACCAGCTCCTGATCCCGTCACCTGGAATTCTACCAGGAATGAGCCTTTCTGACAGGAGCCGGCAGCAGAATAACCGAAATACCTCTCCATCTCTCCCTCCAGGATGACTCCCCTCCCACTGCGGCCACGAATAACTGGGAGGCTGTGACCCTGATGGTAAGTTAGACATGCTAGCTGGCTTGGCATGCCCACCCTACGAGGTCCAACACCAGGCCCACTAACCCTCGGTACCGGCAGCCAATCCCGGTCCCAGTCTTTCTGGCCTTTGACCTTTTTCCGGTTAACCTCAGGGTTCAGAGAGCGGGTCAGAAACGCGTTACGTACACGTTACAAAACAGGTCCACTCAAGAAGTCTTTTAAAGGGCAGCGTCTGAGGTTTGGCAGTAATGCTCTCGCCTTAAACGGCAACGACCGCTTTCCCAAGAGCCCAGGGTTCAACTGTCCACTCCACTCCCCCCCTTCCCAAATGATATCTTCAATTAAATAAAGGACGCTCTCAAAGACAAACTTGTGTCCTCCCTCTGAACTTTGACTGTGTTCCCTCTCCTCCCTCCAGAATGATTATTCATCTGTGTTTGCTCCAGCGGTGACTGACGTTCCTCTGACCGCAGCAGCACTGGACCAAACCATAGCAGCCTTCGACACCGTGGAGCAGCTCCTCCGTCACCTGAACCCCGACAGCTGGAGACAAGACCTGGAGAGCCTGAGTAGAGAAACCAGCATTTACAGACCCCGGTCCTTTCAGCAGAGCAGCAGACATCACAAAAGTAATAGCACACCGAAAATTCAGCACACTCAAACCACCCACACAGGTGTCCTGTTTATTTATTCACTTTATTCAACACTTTAGAGCTGTAACACTTTATTAAACTCACACAGGTGCACACATAATACTACTATTTTTGTAGGAGTACTTGTTTTCCTTATACTGGTTGGGAACAGAAATCTCCACAAGGATAATGTTTACATTTTCTTGCTCAGGTGTTAGTTCTTGGGAAACACATCCTATTGAGGTAAGGATTATAATTAGGGTTAATCACTAGTGATTGTTGAGGTTGTTTTGGTAGAAGTTAAAGTTCAACTATTGCAAAACCTTCATAATAAAAAAGCCATCCATTTTGTCCTAGCTGCTATGAAGTGACTGGGGCCTGACGGTGAGTGCCTGGAATTGATTGGTGGAGGGGAAGGTGTTTGTGGGGTTTTGGTGTCAGTTTGCTGTAATTGGTCAGAGCTCAGTGCGCCTTCTGCTCTCTCAGCAAGGAAACCCAGTGATACTGAGACTGTTGAGTAGAAAGCAGGTGTCTGTATCTACAGTCACCACATCTTCTCCTTTGTCTCCTTACTCTTCTCTTCTGTGCTAGCTTTTTTGTATCCTTTCTCTGTCCTTCTCTCTTTCTGTTTCCTTCACACTGTCTCTGTCCACCTGAAGCATCCTTTGATCCTAAATATTTGGGCTTGGCTGAGACTCAGCATGTGTTTGTTTGTTGTTTTGGTGTGTCTTTCTGTAAAGAGCTTGTATGTCTGTGAACATCTGTGTAGAGGTGTGTGTGTGTGTCCAGTGCTCAGTGCTTGTAGGGGCCTGAAAAAGTGCCCACAAGTATTGTAAAGCAAGGAAAGTTGCCCATGAGGGGGAAAATTACTGTCTTAGGGGATCGGTTTGGGCTTAGGGTTACAATTGGGGTTCGGCTAGGATTAAGGTTAGGGTCGAATGACGGTTAGGGAAAATCAGATTTTTACTGGAAATCCATTTGAGGTCACACTGGGATAGTAATAGTTGTTTAAGCATGCACGCATGTTGCTGCAGTTGCAGGCCTGCTGCAGTTCTATGATGGGCTGTCCCCATGTCAGACTCTAATTGGAAATTCAACCTGTGCAGCCAAGCAGAAATGTTCCCTAGTCAGCATCTAGGTTTTTTTTTTTTATTAACCCACACACACACACACACACAATCCTGTCTCTCACCTTTGTTTTCAATAAGGAGGTGGTGGAGGACAAATAAAATCCTTCAGCTCTCCTCAAACTGTGTAATTAAGGAATGCGAAGCTATACCTTTCTCTGGTTGCAGTGACCAAGTAACACCACTTTACACATACATACATTTATACACACGCACATTAACCAACAAACACTCAAGCATGCATGTGTGCAAACATGCACGAACGCACACACACACACGCTTCTTTGTGCTTTGACTGTGTGTGAGTGGTATACTCATTCTGTTCGGAGCGCTCTCTGGGCCATTATCAGAGCACAGTTCCACACCAGTGCCTTTCTTAGATTACACTCCAAGAACACTGACACTTGCGCAAACACACACACACACTGTGTCCTGTTATGCAGCATTGGAACAGTCCGGGATTCTGTCGACTTAGTGAGAACGTGAATCTTTGGAGCAGGGAGCTGCTGTTTCTATGCACCGTTTTCCACCAAGCCCAGGCTAGCTCCTGGCTTCTTTATTCTGCTTCAACAGAAGCTGTTCCGTCTGCATCCTACCCATTCCTTCATGGTGTCCTTATTTAACCTTGGAACACAGGAATATACAAAGTTGTGTATGCTGCCCCAAGGCGTTTATCTGTCTGGTGTGCTTGCTAGCACGCTTACCAACCCCACAGAAGTCTGCCTGTACTGACACACTACCCAAGGATTAGAGAGATCTGACACAGCAACCCCTCCCGTCTCATTTTTTTAAATTCTGTTCCTTATTCAAGTTATTTTCCTGGCAATTCTTCTGTCGGCTGTCAAGCGGTGAATGAGCGACCCCGCGGTGGGAAGGTGCTCCATTCGTTATGGTCGAGCACCAAATCAATGCTAATCAATTGAACCACTTTAATAAAACTACAATCAAGATCGTAAATATGATTTAAACTGTCTGTCTGTCCTTTTCTCCCTGTGTCCTCCACCACCCCAATCATTTAGTCCATCCTCACCTCTTCCCCCAATCTAGTAATCCATCCCCACCCCGCTATCCTCTATAACCCTTCCCCCAATCCGGTAGTCCATGCCCACCGCCCCTCCCACTCTATAACCCCTCCCACAATCCGGTAGTTCATCCTCACCCCGCTATCCTCTATAACCCTTCCCCCATCCGGTAGTCCATTCCCACCCTGCTATCCTCTATAACCTTTCCCCCAATTTAGTAATCTATCCCCGCCCCGCTATCCTCTATAAACCTTCCCCAATCCGGTAGTCCATCCCCACTGCCCCTCCCACTCTATAACCCCTCCCACAATCCGGTAGTCCATCCCCACCCGGCTCTCACTCATCAGTGTGGACATTCGGATGAAACCATAGTCATGATTCATTTCTGAATTATTATTATTCATTATTTTGAATTGAATGATTATGTCAACAACACATGCTCTCGCCAAGCACTTCACCACCACCAAGCCTCATTCTAGCCCCGCCTCGTTCACTCTCAATTCAACTCCTTCCAATCATCTGTTGAACTCGGACAGTGTAGACATCCTGCCTAATACAAAGGTGGCGAATCTGTTGATGTCTTCTCCTCCTCCGCAGTTGACCTGGACCGCCTGTACGATGATGTGAAGCGCTACAGCTGCACGCCTCGTAACTACTCCGTCAACCTGAGGGAGGAGCTGAGGGCCACCAACGCTGTCTTCTTCCCACGATGCCTCCTGGTGCAACGCTGTGGGGGGAACTGCGCCTGCGGTACAGACAACTGGAACGGATGTAACTGTAGCCCGGCCAAGACCAGTGTCAAGCTACATGAGGTACACACAGGCTGTGCCTTTAGCTGTAGCCCAGCCTGGATGTCATGTGGCGGCAGTGTTCTCTCTTAGCTCAATGCCCAGCCCAGCTTTCTTTGTTCAGACTTCCCATTCTTTCCCATTTGGCTGGGAATTCAGCTGCTACAGCTCTTATCAGGACAGGCTGGGCACACACACACACCGAACAGACTTGCTCTGCACACATTTATCACGGCCGAGCACACTGAATACTTCATATTACTTATTATAAAGCAGAAGGAAAATCCCTCAGCCTGCTGGCTACTGTATTATCACTGAGGGAGGTACGTGGGGAGGGAGGGCGAGACAGAGACAGACTAAAAAACTAGCACTGCATGGACACTCGGACAGCATTGCAGCCTGCCTTTCAGTTATTTTTCCTTCTGCTACTGCCTCCATCCCCCATACTGTCCCATTCTCCGACCCCAATACTATCTCCTTCTCTGTCCCCCAATACTGTCCCTGTATTCATCCCCCATACTGCCCTTGCCTCCGTAGCCCATACTGTCCCCAACTTTATTTGTCCATTGTACACTCGGACCAAGCAAACATATTGTGCAGAATCCACGCCACACTGGGTGCCTATGAATGGTTCTATGTCTGTCTCAACAGCACAACGGCAGGCAATTAAATCAACCATTTGATACAACAGAACCTTTCTCGTATCCATCTCATTTCCTCCCATAAAACCTGCAATTTGAACTGGGATTTCGGTTGCTAGCTCATCTCTCAAAACGCTAAAGGTGTGTGTGTGTGTGCATGTTTCAGAGACAGTGTAGGACCAGGTCAGGAGGGCTGCAGGTCAAACAGCATGTCATTATTTTCTATTAAAGTCATTACCCTCTTTTCTACCTTCTTTCCCAATCTCCTCCTTTCCACCTCCCCCCAAATCTCCTCTCTCTCCCCTCCACCCCCCAGGTTCTAAAGTATGCCCCTGAGCTGGGGGCTTATTCGCGGCGTCGGCCGTCTCGCATCCGCTGGGTCCTGGAGGAGGTCCACCTGACTCACCACGAGCGCTGTGACTGTGTGTGTCCCTCTAGGCCCCCCCGCTGAAAGCCAACCGGATGGGTGGGCGCACAGCTCTGGGACTGACTGCTGTCCTCCTCTCCATGTTCTCTCTGCTGTCCTCTGCTGACCCCCACCCGCCCCCACTGCCACCCACCTAAACCCCAAATTGTTCAGATCTATGTCATTGTGTGTTTCCTTGTTCACATTTCAATGTCTTTATTTTTATTTTTATGTAAATCTTTTTGCTTTGCACAACCATTTCAAGATGGGTTTCAGGGAAGGATGATGGAACAACATAACACAATAGTTATGTGTTAACTAGGAACCGCATGGACACACACACACTGCACCACCCACCCAAGGTCTCCACTCTACCCGAAAGGAAACGTTCATATTTATTTAGAAATTCTTTTGGTTTTTATCCCCTGTTAAGTCCTACTTTGTTGTGTGATACACTTCCTTTGTTGTTTTCTTGTCCTCATATTCTTTCGGATGTAGGGATAATATCGAGAAATACAGACCCAGGTTGAGTAAAAAAAAATAAAACATTCTCTGTTTTTATCCCTAAATATTCCAGCCCTTTCCTTCCTTCATCTCCTGCTCTGGCAGATCAAAGAGGAATACGTCTGGATGGGAAACATTCCGCCCTGCCCAACGTTCAGAACAACCAAACCAGGAATTTAGAGAACGTGGAGAATCCCAAACAAAAACACAGTTAATTGTACACATTATTATTTGTTTTTATTTTTTTTATATCTGCCATATTTGCGGACCTGGTTCCCTGTGTGTAGTACAAATCACTGTCTGGCCTTAGTCTTTGAAAATCAATTTTCAGCTGAAGCTCAATTAATAAAAAAATGCTATTTCTATTTTTTCTCATAACCTTTGTTTCCCTGTTGATGGGACTGCCGTGACTGTCGGGAGATTCGGGATGTCTTTGCTATTGCAAAACGTGTGTGCCACGGGTATCGTCTGTCTGCAGTGATCTGAAACACATTGGCAGAGTCTCCTAGGAGAGAAACTAAAATAAGATGCACGTGCTTCTGGACTAAAGTTATGTGACAGTCAAACTCCAAGCGATTAGACACAGATGAAGTATTTTTACAATTTTTCAGTCCTGTTTCTCTCACACTCACACACACTTGTGCAAATTGATGTCATACCCCCTAATAGAAGACCGGTTGTAATAAACAGGCAATGTTGGGTGTTTCGTTGCTATCCCATGTTCTGCCGTTTTTGGATGATTTTTTCAATTGTTTGTGTATGTCTTTGTACTGTAGATTGAGCACAGTGCACCAAGTCTTATTTCTTACCCAATGTTATAGTCTCTGCAAGGCCAATGGAAGTGTTTGTGTGTGCGCACATATGCACAATCTGGCTATTGCCTGTTTAATCAGCACATTCTTTTGGTTTAAAGTGACATTCCACTCATTTTTTTCAAAATGAAATCTTTATCAAGATGTGGGGAGAAGCTGAAATGTCAGTTTTTCATTGGATCAAAATAAAATCCCATTTGCCATAATGCTTATATAATCCAGGAGAGAAGCAGTATGCTTTTGCCATTAATTAATTTTTTTATTCATATTTACCTGTTTTGTATTTCCCGCATAAAACATTTCAGAATGTAAGACTTTAATGTCATGAATAAAATATATTTTTTAAGTGTGCAGCAGATCACTTGGAGAGAGAATCTTGTTCAGGGAATGAAAGAAAGGTTACTGCGCTGCTTAAAAGAATGAAGGGAAATCACACAATGGGTCTCGATGAACAAAACATATTAAAGATCAAATCCTTTACTGTACAGTGTGTAAGTACAGTAATAATGGTGTAACATGGGTCAATGGAAACCAGAAATCCTACCAATTCAGGACTGGATGCAAACTCGAATTGAAAATCAATTGAAATCACAGGCTGTTGTGTGAATTTCATCATGGCAACTCAATGTGACTCAGCAGTGTCTGTATGCATGCTCTTGATGAGATGGCGGATGGTGTCCTTGGGAATCTTTTCCCAGACCTGGATCAGGGCATCAAGTGAGCTCCTGGAAATTTTGTGGCGCTACTTGGTGGTGTCTGATGCACCAATGCGCAACGTCCCAAAAGTTCTTAATTGGATTCAGGTCTGAGGAACGTGAGGGACAGTAAATGGCATCAATCCCTTCGTCATACAGGAACTGTCTACACACTCTGACCACATCAGGCTGCGCATTGTCTTGCTTCAGGTGGAACCCAGGGCCCGCTGCACTAGCATAAGGTCTGACAATTTGGATGAGGATTTCATCCCAATGCCTAACAGCAGTCAGGGTAATGTTGCCTCTTCAGATCAACACTGACCCACCCCACCGGGTCATGCTGAATGATGTTGCAGACAGAATGACGTTCACTATGGTGTCTCCAGACTTTCACATCTTTGACGAGAAAGGGGCGCCAAGAGCATAGCTGCCAATACTGGTGTTCTCTGGTGAATGGCAATTGAGCTGCATGGTGCTGGAATGTGAGCACAGGTCCCACTGGAGGACGTCAGGCTATCATAGAGTCGGTTTTTGACAGTTTGGTCAGCTAAATGCATACCAGTGGCTCGCTGGAGGTAATTTTGTAGGGCTCTGGTAGTGCTCCTCTTGTTCCTCCTCAATCAAATGATCACATACCAGTCCTGCTGCGGGGTTGATGCACTTCTACGGTCCTGTCCAGCTCTCCTAGTGTAATGGCCCGTCTCCTGGTATCCCGATGCTCCTGAGACTACTGGGAGCTGCTGGTACCGCCTCAATCTACCAGTAGTGACAAGGATATTTGCAAAATGCAAAACTAGAGACAAATCAGTCAGCAAGGATAAGAACAGCGCTGCGTCTGTGGCAACCACCTGCAAAACCATTTCCTTTTTGTGGGTTTTGCCAATGCCTCTCAATGTTACTCTAATTTGCACCAAAACCAGTCACATAGATTCACAATCGCTTATGCTTCCTAACTATACAGATTGATATCCCTAAAGATTAATTTACTTGGTGTTATACCCTTAATCTTTTGGAGCAGTGTAGTTTGAATGTCAGAGTTGACCAGGTAAATAAATATTTTTTGCTCTGCCCTTCATCTGAGGCTTAGTTCTAGTTTCACCAGTTTCTCTGTATGAAATGGATGTGCTAAATGAGTTATGTAAAGCCTAGCATGGTGTTCACAAATTCAAATATTATCAATCCCTTGAGGCAAATTGGCAATTTTACTATCTTTGCCTTTGACCAATAAAGTTTCTGCTATATTCTTGCTACTTAGCACTCTCATGTGGTGACATTTCTTCAAATTGAAATGGAGCTTAAACCTAAATCAGAATATATATATTTTTTACTGTTTATTAATGTGGTGTGCAACACTCCTGTTACTCTCTGTTCCACCTTCATATTGACATTTGTCCTCATACGACATGTAGCCATGGAAACAAATCCCGATCTTAAGAAAGCAGTTGATGGAATGCCGTGGTTGATTGTGATGAAAATGGAATGGTTTGTTGTGAAAAAGGGTATTTTATCTTAAAACCAGCATGGCATCTTGAATAGGTTATTCAGACCTGCATGGAAAACAAAATCACAACTCCACAACGTATGCTATTCATCACATCTTCAATCTGGTTGTGCATACCTTCATCACATACTAAAACATTCTGGACCGGCTACTCGCCATGAGAGGCTCTCTTTACCTGCCTGGCACCGCCCCCATAAGAACTAGGGACAACACTCACTGACACGTCCTGTCTCTGTGGTTACCACGGCAGCAAGTGCCTGTGCTGTTATCGTGAGACGACACCCTCTCCCCCGCGGCTAGCCCGCCACGTGTTTACCAGTTATTCTGGGAAAGGAAAAACTCACAAACACTTAGTTACACACGCTGATCCTAACCCTCTCCTGCTTCTCAGCTCTGCTTCACTTCTGCCTGCGAGCCCTTTTGGGGATGAGAGAGTAAGAGAAATAGAGGGATTACGGGAGAGAGAGAAGGAGAGTAATAAAGAGAGGAGAGACTGAGCAGTAGAGAGGACATCCATTTTGTTTTCTATCGTTCCCTAGAACGCTGCCTCTGTCAACCCCTTCTTGTCTGCTTTTCAGAGGGGACGTAAAATGCACTGCTATCTCGCGTTGTCTAACAGATTAGACATTAGTCAGCAGTATTAGTGTCTGATAAAACACACTGTACCTTCAACGTTTGTGCAAGTGTCTACGCGTTCTTGCGTCTGTGACACAGAGACCTTCGTTTTTCTTTGATGTGTTTGTCTGCTATCTTCCATCTCCTCTGTCTTGTTATAAGGCAGGCCCTGCCACCACTTATCAACGGTATGCAGCAATTCATTTTTTGAGGCCCCAAACCTCCATTCTGCCACCTTTGTGATCAGGTGGTACCGCTGTCTAAGTGTTGCAGGACATCGCCTGGCCACATGTGGCCAGAAAGTGTAGGCACTTCCTTGATGTTGAAGGCACCATTGACTGGCCCTCACGTTCCCCAACCCTGAAACCCTCAATTGAGGATGTTATGTATTAGTGCATCCGACATTGCCAAGTAGCGCCACAAGCTCACTGATGCACTGATCCCCCAGGACACCATCCACCGTCTCATCAGGAGCATGCCCAGACATTGTCAGGATTCCATACAGGCACATGAGGGCCCAGCACACTACTGAGTCACATTATGAGTTGCCGTGATTAAATTCACACAAGTTGGAACAGCTAGTGATTTCAATTGTTTACTTTGATTTTCGGTTAGAATTTGAATTCAGTGTGATTTTGTCCCTTGTTAATTAATTTTGTTCTCAATGAATTACACAATTTACAGTGAAGATTTTGATCATTATTATATTTATAGACTCAATGTGTAATTGATGTGTTCCCGTAATTCTTTGGAGCAGTGCAAGAGTTTACTCTTTACTAAATGTTCATTCAGTGATATGATGATCAGCATATATGTGGAAAGATGACTCACCCAATGATATTTTTAGTAGCATATGATTTTCTCTGTAGGCTAGTATACTACTCTCAGTCAGACTGCAGCTTATTTGGACTACTGCTTACAGTCTAGCGATGGCAGACCAAGGGCAAGCAAATTTCATCCATCATTTCTTGGTTGCAAACATTTTTCACAGTTTCTGTTGGGGCAAAAAAAAGAAGCGTATTATTGAACAGTCAAAATCTTTGTGAAATATCTTTCAAATATAAGTAATAATGTTTTTACAGCAGTTTGAACTAGATTGAAGTAATAGTTAAACACTAGCATTGATTGGTAAGTGGGGAAACTGTAGCTGAAATTCAACTAGCTTTTATTCTGAAGAATGCACTGTACACATCTCTTCATTAATTTTAGTAATACAATCTCTTGTAATTTAAATTAAAACATATTTATTCATGTACAATGTGAGGTAAAAGTAAAGCTGTTTGCCTACATTATTCTGTTCTTACAGTTTTTTACAGTCGCTAGGACACATTTCCCAATACTCAGGTCACTTTTTCAAAACTCTTCACACAGTTCTCCAAACCAACTGTCAGCTCGGCACAGCAGTTCATTTCACTTTCAAATGGCACTAAAACTACCAAATCACTTCGTACATGTCTCAAACCAACTCATTCTTCCAGAACACTAGCAAAGGTCGACA